>OX442355.1:1763177-1778177 GCA_949357725.1 Hyperoplus immaculatus | reverse complement strand
TAGATAGATAGATAGATAGATAGATAGATAGATAGATAGATAGATAGATAGATAGATAGATAGATAGATAGATAGATAGATGGGGATTTGAGAAGATGCAGAAAAATAAACTCTGGTGTAATGCCGCTGCCGACCTCTGACCTCTAGGCTTCATCACATCAATACTCTGAAGAGAAGGTTGTTAGTTTGATTACTCTGCATAAACCTCAGATATGAGCAAACACACACACGCGCACACACACACACGCGCACACACACACACACACACACATTGTAAGGATTAATGGCCCTTCATCCACTCTCCCATCATTATCTGTGTTCAGCTGCAGCATCATCCATCACTGCTGTGCGGCCTGCAGCGCCATCTGGTTGTCACACAACGTTACTGCAACAATCCAGATCAGTTCAGGCATGTGTGTGTGTAGTGTGCCCGAGACCCCTGCAACTAGGGGGCCCCATTAAAGAATACATTAGTAGTAATATGAAGTTTTTGTATACTAGAAATGGCTCTAGAAAGATAAAGATTGATCAATTCTTTATTATTTCTTCACCCATACAAAAGGCTTTTGTTAGTGAGTGGATAATGTTGTAGCAGTATTGGTGTTGTATTCAGTGTGATATTATGTTCTAGTGATTTTATTCAAACATAGTGTATGCTTTAATGCCATTTGTCTTACATTTATTTAATTGTTTGTTTGTACTTTTAAGATTTTTTTTCCGGTAAGTGATTCAAGCATTTATAATTTTGTTTATAATTTGCTCAGTGAGACAAATCGAATCTTCTCTGTCAATATGGTACGGTACAAAGAATAGTGCAAAAAACAAACATAAAAGACTAAAATCTTCCGTTTTGCATGCATACAAGGGTGCACATTTTTTTCCCTGGAACTGTTGCATACGTTGCAATCACATGCTTTTAATTTCCCCCCTCAGGATGATTTGCGAATTAACTGCATTTAAAATAGTTTTATTCTTCTCTCTCTCTCTCTCTCTCTCTCTCTCTCTCTCTCTCTCTCTCTCTCTCTCTCTCTCTCTCTCTCTCACACACACACATACACATACACACACACACACACACACTACAAATACAGTGTAGTTAAATGTGTTTTTTTATCTTTCTATTGAGTTAAAATGAGCTCCACCTTGACTTTCACTGTGGACAATGCAAAACAATCAAAGAAATCAAAACAACACAATATGAGGAGGATCCATGTCTTGAATCAGGGTTCTCTTCAGCTGAGACAGAGACCCAGGACATTGGGTTGAAAGAGTGACAGTCCCCTCACTGTTTGAACTTAATAAACTTGTCCTTAACTCACACAGCGATATCTGGGAGAAACGCCAGAGAGAGAGAGAGAGAGAGAACCACTTCCACTCCCGACACCTCATTAAATTTGAGCTATAAAACATTTCAGAGCAAATTAAAGTAGTTTGGTGACAGAGAGGAACTTTGCAGATCATTTAATGTGAACGCAGGATTTTACTGGAGTTGGTTTGAGGTGGAACTCATTTTGGACTCAGACCGAAAAACTAATGACTCTTTACATTCTGGAATCATCTCATTCTTTTCTCCATCAATAGATTGTATTGCTTTGCCACACACACGGACGCACGCACGCACGCACACACACACACACACACACACACACAAGCTTAAAACCCACAATGTTTCTACAAGAATTCATCTTTTATCAATCGACCAATTTTATTGATATCAATGTTACTGTTGTGGAGACTCTGAGCATGATTTGGTCCCTCTAGGCTTCTCTGTCTCAAGGCCTATTAAAAAAAACCTTGTGACATCACTGTGAGGTCACAAGGGTCATATTCCTCTGTCTCTCTCCTCGGGTAAACTGAACTTGTGTCCCTTTAATAAGTGCAGCATTACACCTGACCCCACATGGGATCAAGAGAACAATTTTAATTGTAATTAAAAAAATTAAAAAAAATGGAGGGAAGCATATATCAGTTATTTATGTATTAAGAAAATGTTAAATTATAAAAAATAAAAAAAAATAAAGAAAATACAATAGATATAATAGTGACCATTTTTAGCAAATCTCTGTATCAACGCAAATAGTCATTTAGAAACAGGTTTCATGAAGTGTAAAATATACGTTTTCAAGCAAATCATATGCCTAGGCTATTACAAGAAAGAATGCCATAGCATATTATAATGTATAAAAAAAAATAGGGTGAGTGGGCTATTGGCATTAATATTGTCCATTAAACATAAATTAGACCAATAAAATGTGAAGCTGCATTATTTGAGCAGCACAGAAACGCGATCCCTGAATAATAATTATAATTCTGAGAAAGCCTGTGTGTAGGCTATTTAATTAACTTTCCATCTTTGTCCGCCCTGTTGTACGGAATGAAAACAGAAATCAGCTGTTCGGATGTGGGGCTGAATCAGGTAAAGCCCTGCGATATTAAAACGCCACGGACTAATTTATAGTTCTCATGATCGGTGCTCATAAAGCGCTGTTATGGGCTGAGAGCGGAGGAGAGGAGCGGGTGGGGCCTGGCTGGAAGAGGAAGGAACACACACACACACACACACACACACACACACACACACACACACGCACACACACTGGGCAGACTGACTGACTGTGTTACTGACAGGAGACCATATAGGCTAGCCTGCCTGCTGCCTGCTGGCTTTTTATTCTAACCCCAGGGTCCGCTCGAGCAAACTGCGCTCGTTCCCCGGACGTTTGACAGATGGATGCTGCACTGTCTTAACGCTAGGAGGATGAAAACATCGCCTGTGATATTTTTTCGGGGGCATTTTCGCTCATAGCCTATTTATGGGAGGCAGCGGCAGCGTCGGCAGTGGCGGTGGCGGCGGCTTGGCCCTTCTTTCTTTATTATAGGAAAACGAGCTCTTTCGCGGTTAGCTAGGATGTGATTGTGAAGAGCAAGCAGAAGACCGCTACCCTAAATAGCCTAATTCTCGTCTCGCGATCCTGAGGAATAACTATGAACAACGCGCAAGATATGTCGCCCGATTTCGTCTTGATGCGCCTGGTTTCCGCGGCCGAGGATGACCGCTGCTTGGACCTGGACGCGGAAAACGGCAATCTGTCGCCGGGAGGAGTGGTGGTGGGGATGGGGAAGGAAGCGCTGGCTCACAACGGCGTCAAAGCGGCGCTGGATATCACGGCGGGCCTAGACTCGTCGCATCCGCTAAACAAAGCCCCTCAACCGAGCGGCGAGGGCCCGGCTGCACCTGCTGACAGCACCGCTCTGACGGAGAGCCGAGCCCCGCTGTCCACGCTGCCTGCCCCGCCGCAGAGCCCCATGGAGGCCCAGCAAGGCTTCGACTTCACGGCCACTAGCCAAGGCGGCCTACGTCCTCAGCTGCTCGTCTTCTCCAATATAATGCGGAACGGTGAGGGGATTTTAGAATTAGAACGTCTGGAATTAGAACGTCGGAATCAGACGAGGGATTCTATGGGTTTGGGTTTGGATCAGAGCGTGATTGGATCGGGCCCGACCGTCAATAACAACACACTGCTGAGTGCAGGGGACGGTCAGCAGCAGCAGAGTCTGCCGGAGATGCAGGGCGCTGCTGAGCTGTGCCGCCGGCATCGCCTCATCGCCACCACCACCCCGCCCGAGTGGCCCTTGTTGTCGGAGAGAAGCATCGAGTCTAAATGGGGCTGCGCCACCAGAGACACAGACGGGGCCGTGTTCGAGCTGGCCCGGCGGTTCGGGGAGCTGGGGGTCGGTGCGGTGCCCAAGATGCTGTTCAAAGCGGGCGAGCTCCCGCAGTGTTCGTGTCAGGGAGCGCACAGGCCGGCAGGAGGGGGAGTGGAGCCCGGGGATGACCCCACAGAGACCAGCGACGCTCTGTTGGTGTTGGAGGGTTTGGGGAGCGGCCTGGGCATGGACGAGTGCCCCGCTGAGGGTGACACGGAGGATGATAACGGCCGGGGAGAGTTCCTACTCAACAGGAAAAGGGAAATAGTTCACAAGATGTCCGGGGCTTTCTCCATCAGCAGCTTCCAGGCGGAGCTGCGGCGGCAGGTGGAGGAGATGGCCCCGGAAGCAGCCGCAGCAGCACACCTGGGCGCACAGGTGTGCAGTCTCCATGGAAACCTATCCAGCCGGCTCTCGCATCAGCAGCAACAGGTACAGGTAAGCTCCGGGGATTCAGAGGTTGTCGCCCAGGTTACAACAGCAAAGTCCCCGTCGCCTACACCGGTCCAGAGCTCAAACCCTAGCCAGGCTTCGACACCCAGGAGGCGGCCTGAGCGCTGCGCCAGCGCCCCCCGGACTCCCACCGGCGGAGATAAGACGCTCAAAGTTCCAGGAAAGTCCAAAAAAGGCTCGTTAAAGATCCGCCTGAGCAAACTGTTCCGGACTAAAAGCTGCAGCGGCTCCAACCACCTGCTGGACAAGAGGCCCTCCGTGACGTATTCAGTGTCTTCGGCCGGAAGTCTGGGGGACATGGCGAGCACCCTGGGAGCCGAGCAGGACGGGGACAGGTGAGCAGCTCTAGGCAGGGTCCAAGGCTAATGTTACAGGGTCATAATCGGCTCTTATCCCTCAATGCCACTGAGCATGGGCCCATATAGGTGGGAACACCTTAGGCGGGAGGGGGGTGTAGCGACCGATAGGCTAATGTAGGCTAATTGCCTAGTTGTATAGACTAATAAAAGGCAATGATATTAGGCTACGTGCCAATAACGTAATAACTTTCTGAACCAATAAGGCAATGCCTTTGTGGCCATATTGTAATAAGTTGTAACATTTTTGGCTGGTTGCAATAATAAAGAAAAGTGTCAGTTTGATAAAGTTATAAAAGTAGCCTAGGCTATGCATTACCGGCTCAAGTTATTACATTTGTAGAGGATTAAAGAAAAGCGCAGCCAATAATGTAAGAACTTGTTATATTATAGGCAAAAAGTTATCCCATTATTGGTTCAGAAATGTTTTAATGTTATTGGCCAAGTTAGGCTACTACATTAACAGCTTTTATTAAGCTACATTGAAAAATTAAAAACAATAACGTTATTGGCCGATACATTATCAACCATTATAACATTATTGGCTGCTACAGTGGTCCACACTTCATTCCCTAATAGCTTAATTGGCGAATACATTATCATGAGCCTTTTCTGCATCAATGTATGTCTTTGTATCAGGAAATATTAATGTTTCAACCCCCTGAATAGTGTTTTTAACCTGTTTTGGGAGAAGGGGGTTGTCTGTTCTTTCATGTTTTTTGAGTGGGACAAATTCACCTCTTCTTAAAATAAAGGGGGACACATCCCATGCAACACCCCCCCCCACACACACACACACACTAATCAAAAAAGAGTGATGGCAGGAATGCATCCTATGGGAGCAGTCAAGACCAAGATTTGACCAGATGCAAAGTTAGCTGTGCTGCATCTTGAAATCAAAAAATTAAGTAAAATATTTCTGCTATCAAAAGTCCATTAACAAGTTTTTATTTCAATGAGAACTCCCAAAGATGAGAGTCCACCCACTGACCAGGGGGAGATCTTAGTAAATGAAGTGAAACAATCTGACTGTTCTCCAAGATTAAGGTCATAAAGTTTACGGACAAAAAGCAGAAATGGTTGAGCTAATGGGCAGTTAAAAAACATTTTAAAAGCTGCTACAAATCCACTGTCTTGTGTCCAGACGTTTTGATTCATCTCCAAGTTCTTCTCCATTCTGCTGACTTTAATGACTGTCTGACTCTGGACTTTCATTTTCTCTGTGCTGAGGAAGTCTTTGTTTTTTCTAATGGCTTTAGGAATTAAAGGTGGAGTCAGCGATTTCAGGAGAACGCTTGTTGTCATAATCACTTGTTGTCATAATCAGTGAATATCCTCCTCACGATCTGCTACCTGTCTGTATGTGAGTGCACTGAAAAAGAATCCAGGGTTAATACACAGCCTAGGCTCCGTAAACCGGTATTTAGTTAGCTACGGTTGGCCCACTTTGTTTACATACCCTTTTGTTTACATACCGGTTGTGTCGTGTATTAACACTGGATTTTTTTCAGTGCACACACAGTACGGACAGGTAGCAAATTGTGAGGAGATATTCACTGATTTTGATTTTGAAAAAAAGTGATTTTGACAAAAACTGTCTCCATAATCGCTGACTCCACCTTTAACTGCCTTCAACTTCTTACATGTTCTCTCTTTAGAACTATTTTTATTTTATTTTTTATTAATACAGCATGTCATTAAATACAGAGATTTTTCAAACCTCTGTGGACTAGTCACCCACCATCCGACTCGTTGCTTAGTCATTATTCACAGCAGCAGCAGCAGCAGCAGCACAGTGAGGGATCCTATGATTAAAAAAACATGGCTTCAGAAGTCTGGACTGCAAGAGCTAAAAGCATCAAACAGAAAAAGTTAAAAACCCTAAATAAAAAGCTGTTGGACCCAAAACTAGACGCACGCACACACACACACAAACACATGCTGACACGCACACACGCACGCACACGCACTGACAGACACCCTTGCAAGCACACACACACACACACACACACACACACACACACACACACACACACACACACACACACACACACACACACAATTTTCTGAAGCTGTGCTACTAATGCTATTTCTCTGCATGATAAAACTAACTCTCCTCTCATCTTCTTCTTCTTTTTCTTCTTCTACCACTTTATTTCCTGCTGCTGCCTGTCTGTCCTGCAGCCACAGCCAGCCCAGAATGACCAGGGCCCACAGTGCCTTCTCCCCCGCCTCCCTCTCCACCTCCCTCTCTGCTTTCACTGGTAAGAGCTGCTCCATCATGCTCCGCTCGGTTACAAGTCTGTCTGTGTTGTTTCTGATTCAGTGAGGCTGCAGACACACACACACACACACACACACACACACACACACACACACACACACACACACTGTTAACTGGGGAATGGTGCAACTAAAGATTATTTACATTATGGATTAGTGTGCGGATTACTTTAACCGTAACATGTCCAACAATGTTGAAAAAGTCCCAAAAAAGATGACCTGAAATTGCTGTTTTTTTTACTCAAATCAACAACAGTCCAAAAACTACATTTTTTATAGTCACTCACAAATGGAAGGATTTAACAGATAGAAGCAGCAAATGGTTAGCTTAGCATAGCATAATGAATAGAAACAAGTGCAACAGCTAGCCTGGCTTTGTCAAAAGTAACGAAATTCACCTTATATGAAGTTCAGAAATAATATAACATGTGGTATTTCGTTTGTTTATTTTGTACAAGAAACAAAGCAAATTTGTGCTGGCTGTTTCTAGTCTTTATGCTAAGCTAAGCTAACCAGCTGTTGGCTTTAGCTTCATATTTAAAGGGACAAACATCCAACTGTCATGCCACATAGTTGAACAGGCATATTTCAAATGGTTGATAATGAAAAATATGAAAAATTAATAAAAACTGTCAGAATTTCAGCTTCGGACATTTGAAGCTTTAAGAAACATGTAAGCTGCACGTCATGTTCTAAAGCTGCAACCCTTCACCACACACACACACACACACACACACACACACACACACACACACGCACACACACACACACACACACACACCCTGTAACTGGTGCAGCAGATCAGATAAGACACGATTTAGCACAAATCAAAAGTGCCTCTGGGTAAGAAGTGTGAGGCGTTCTGTAGCTCGGCAACTGGTAAATATCATTTCAGCTGACTTTATGAGAAATGGGCCCACCACCTCCGCAGGGCGCACACACACTAGTACATTCTGCTGTCCCACATTGCTCATATATATCTCAGTTTTGCTAAAAGTATTTTTGTAACGTAATGAACAACGCGCTCTACACAGGGGATCGACACAAATTAGACCGAAACATTAAAGCCGCAATATGGGGGTCTCGGGGACCTTTAAAGTCCTGCCCGTGTTCTACTGTTAAAAAAAGAAAGAAGAAGAAGATATAAGAGATGATAGACCCTGCGTTCCAAATCACATACTCTTTCTTTTTACTACACTACATACTAAAGTACAGAAGAGTTTTAGGGCCACAGGAGAGAGAAAAAAAATCAGTTGTCTATGCGAGTTTGTGTAGGCGAGAAATGCCCAGATGAGTACTAACTTCCGGGAAGATTTTGTGTATGGATCGATAGGATACTTTTGCTACTCAACCGCCCCACAATGCATTGCGTCTTTTCAAACGACATGGAAGTTTTTTTTTAAATGCTTTATTGCTTCTGTATACTTCACTGTAAACGGTCCGACACAATACATACACAATCGATCGATCGTTAAGTAGACAGTATGTAGTATATACATGTTGAGTATGTAGGAGGGAGGACGTTAGTAGGGCTTTTCAAACACAGCCATGGACTCTCCTGCTGTATCCCTATTCCTGACAGTGTATAAAGTGGGCAAGTCCAGCCTTTTCCTCTGCTGTATTAGCAGATGGGAGGCAGGGGTATAGTTGGCTCTTGCATTTGAAATTTTTTGTTTGTTTCCCTGCCAGTAAAACGTCCCACAACTGCAGAGTTTCAGTGAATCTGCAGCAGCATCTCAATTAGCGGGGATGGGATCTGTTCCTTATTTATGGCAGTGATTTAGCCTGATTAGCTCTGTGTAATTTTCCATAAACATCCTGCCTGGTGCAGCTCTAATGGCACTCTGCAGCAGCATGCACACTGTCAGCACTACACACACACACACGCACGCACGCACGCGCACACACAATCAGGCACACAGACGCACGCACACACACACACACACACACACACACACACACACACACACACACACACACACACACACACACACACACACACACACACACACACACACATTATACACAAACTAATGCCTTTTTCTTTTACTCTTTTTGCATCTCTTTACATTTTTATTTCACCGAAGAACATTAACTCAAGTTTCACCCTGAGTCCAAATTTAAATGAACTTTAATTTGACTATTTTCTATCTCCCCAAAGGCAAAATGTTAGTTGTGAAATTGGGTTACATATAAATAAATTTACATTTCCGTTTTAATGCTACTTTCCAATTTTTAAACAACTTTATCTCAGAGGGAATTTTGTTGCATCTACTGCACTACATTTATCTGACAGCTGTTCCTTTGCAGCTTAAGATAATAAGTATAAAACATATACAGTAATCAAGTCATGATAGATGATGATCTATCTATCTATCTATCTATCTATCTATCTATCTATCTATCTATCTATCTATCTATCTATCTATCTATCTATCTATCTATCTATCTATCTATCTATCTATCTATATATCCATCCATCCATCCATCCATCCATCCATCCATCCATCCATCCATCTATCTATCTATCTATCTATCTATCTATCTATCTATCTATCTATCTATCTATCTATCTATCTATCTATCTGTCTGTCTGTCTGTCTGTCTGTCTGTCTGTCTGTCTGTCTGTCTGTCTGTCTGTCTGTCTGTCTGTCTGTCTGTCTGTCTGTCTGTCTGTCTATCTATCTATCTATCTATCTATCTATCTATCTATCTATCTATCTGTCTATCTATCTGTCTATCTGTCTATCTTTTTGGTATCTCTGTAACTTCTCTCTCCTTCTTCTCACTACTTTTCCCTGCTCTTCCAGGTGAGACCGTGTCCCTGGTGGATGTTGATATTTCGCGGCGAGGGGCGAACACGCCACACCCTCCCACGCCTCCCCCTCCGCCCCGCAGAAGTCTCAGTTTGTTAGGTACTTTACTTTCTCTCTCTCTCTCTCTCTCGCTTTCTTCCTCCCTGTCTCTCCATTCTACAGACAAACATACATGATATAAATCTAAATTAAGACCAAGAGGAAGCTGGGACAGTTTCTCTCAATATTTCTGTCTTTGTCAAATACTTTGCGTATCAATGTTTTAGTTTTTTTTTTTGTTGTACATCGCTAGAAATAGACATAGACAAGATTCTGTAATCTGCTATAATCTGATTGGAGAAGCTTTGAAAGGTCAGCGGACAACCAGAGATTTAATTTGAAATGTGATTGCAATGAGTCAGTGCTTCCTCTTCTCACAGGGTACAAAAAAAAGTCTTGTTTCTTGTTTTCATAGGGAATATTTCTCTATTTCTTATGTTTTATTTAATTATTTTTCTTTTCATGGTGATCGGTGGACAAATTACTAAAATATTTATTTATTGCAAATTTAAAAATGCACTAAAATGAATGTATCTTCCAATCAGAGCCTCTCACAAATCACATACACAGATAGGAGACTGCACCAACACAAGAACAAATATATATTTCCTAAATATCATGGAATTTTTTTACCCCGCGTTTCTAAGTTCATTATCATTCTCTGACCTTTGCTGATGCAAATCTTTCCTTGCAGCCTTTAGTGTTATTTTCTGACCCACATATGCAGCATAACTTAAGCATCCTTTTTGTTTACGTAAAAATAACATTCTCTCAATGCATCCTGGGTTGTTTCACTTTTCTGTGTGTCCTTCTGCAGATTTAAATCTTTAAAACGCTTTAAAAATATAAAGTTTCCTCAATCATTTCTTAAAAACAGCTGCTTATTGTAGTTTGAATAATATATTTACACGAGGAAAGAGTTCATTTGTTTGGAACTATTTTCAGCGGTGGATGAATCCAGTTTTTAGTTATCTATAATCTATAGAATAAAACAAAATTCTGGTTTTATATTTTTCCCAGAGCTGTTAGCTTTTTATCAGTTTTATTAAATGTTTTCGTCTAACAACCTCCCCGTGACCCGCCTAAATAATCTCACGACCCCTCACTCGGTCCCAACCCCCCAGGTTTGACATGTCTGCTGCAGTGAGTATTTGGAGCAGCAGGCCGGTGCGTGTGGAACTGAGTCAGAATCAACTACAGTGTGTCCATGGTGACAGAGGAACAGTGTTGTTCACTGATGTGTTTTTTATGGAACTTAATGGCTCAGAATAATGCTACCTCATTGGTCAATTCTAAAGGTTGGAGTCAGCGATTCTGGAGAACACTTGTTGTCAAAATCAGTGAATATCTCCTCACGATTCATGCATTATTAATCATGAGGTGATATTCACTGATTTTCATTAAACAAGATGACAACTAACTTTCTGGGTGAGGCTTTCTGTCCGATGGTGTTGAAAAACTCTATCCGTCCTTCCGTTATATTTTCTTTTCTTTTTCCTAATTTTCCCTAATTAATAAATCTTTCCCATTTTGACACTTCCTTTTCGTTGTTTGTGTCCTACTTCCTATTTCCTTCCTTCCTTCCTCCCTCTCTCCCTCCCTCTCTCTCGCTCTATTCCTTTCACTCCCTCTCTCCCTCCCTCCCTCTCTCCCTCCTTCTCTCTCTCCCTGTCTCCCTCCCTCTCTCCCTCCCTCTCTTCCTCTCTCCCTCCCACTCTCCTTCTCTTTCTCTCTCTCTCTCCCTCCCTCTCTCCCTCTCTCCCACCCCCTCACTCTCACTCTATCCTTCTCCCTCCCTCTCTCCCTCACCCTCTCTCCCTCCCTTCATCCCTCCCTCTCTCCTTCCCTCTCTCCCTCACTCTCTCCCTCCCTCTCTCCCTTCCTCCCACCCTTCCTCCCTCCCTCCCTCTCTCACCTTCCCTCTCTCCCTCACTCTCACTCTCTCCCTATCTCCCTCCCTCTCTCTCTCTCCCTCCCTCCCTCCCTCCCTCCCTCCCTCTCTCTTTCCCCCTCACTCTATCCTTCTCCCTTCCTCCCTCCCTCCCTCCCTCCCTCCTTCCCTCCCTCTTACTCTATCCTTCTCCCTCCCTCTCATTCTATCCTTCTCCCTCCCTCCCTCCCTCCCTCCTTCCCTCCCTCTCACTCTATCCTTCTCCCTCTCTCTCACTCTATCCTTCTCCCTTCCTCCCTCCCTCTCTCTCTCTCTCCCTCTCTCCCTTCCTCCCTCCCTCTCTCTCTCCCTCCCTCCCTCCCTCCCTCTCTCCCTCCCTCCCTCTCACTCTATCCTTCTCCCTCCAGATGACATAGCAGGGCCACAGCCTGGGCCTTTCCTAGTGAGCGTTATGGGCGCGTCCCTGCAGTCCCTCCCCCTGCCACTCCCTCCTCCTCCTCCTCCCTCCCACGCCACCATCCACCACAGTCTCAGCCTCAATGGTAAGACGCGTCCGGCGCTTTCTGTCGCTAAACGGAAAGCAAACGAAAGCAGAGTCCGCAGTGTGGAGGAATGAACTTCCAACATGTTTATGAAGAAGTGATGGGTCTACACTTACCTGTGCTCCTTTAAATTCACTACTTTTGAAATATTTTCTATAAGATTTTCTCAACAATTTATACATGCTTGGTGTTTGTTTTGACTTATTTGTGTAGTTATTTTTGGGAACCTGTTTAATTTAACATTTTATTTATTTGCTGGTCTTCTCAAATCGCAGCATTTTCAGCCACTGTAGAAAACAACCAAAAGTAAAACCGATGGCAAAGCAGAGAAAGTGACGAACATAGCTGGGACACTTGCTGTTGCCCAGCTGTGACTTATAAAGATTAAAGTTTTATAAAGTCTGTTTAGAAAGAAAATGTCGATCCCTCAAATTCTTCTTACGCACCTTTAACCTTTTCTGTCATTCTCTCTGTTTTCGCTGCAGACGCGTTCCTCCGAGCTCTCCCTCATTCCACTGCCTCTCCGTCCGATGCCCCGCCCCTGGCCCGCCAGGCTCCTCCCCCCATGCTCTGCGCCCTGAGACGGTCTGAGGCCAGCAACTTCACCGCCAGCCTCCGGGAGCTGGAGAAGGTGAGTTCAGTTACTTTATTAGTCAATGGTCACATTGAAATTCGTCTTTCCGCATATCCCCTCTCAAGTTGCCACACTTCGGAGGTGGTCAGAGCGCAGGGTCAGCCATAGTACAGCGCCCCTGGAGCAGTTTTGGGGTTAAGTGTCTTGCTCAAGGACACAATGGTAGAGTGGGCACTGTAGATGTAATACCAGCCACTACTAGTTTTACAACTAACACCCTGCTGTCCGGGGCCGGGGATCTAACCAGCGACCTCATGGTTACTGGTCGGCCCATCCTCATCTAGGCCATCCTACCACCCGGTACAAACAACTCTCAAAACCTCCAGAAAAGGGATTTCAACCCACATCCGAAACTTGTTTATTTTTATGTTACGGTTTATTTAGGTGTAGAACATGTTGTATTCATACTGACATTGGATCATGATGCTCCATTATAGCCTACATCTGCTGAACCAGTGACACTAAGTGATGAATTATTCTGGTTCATTTCTCAGTAAAGGGTTGACACTCAGCAATGGAATGCTTGTTGTACAAAATCAGCAAAAATCTCCTCATGATCAGCCTTGTCTGTACTATGTGCACACACACACACACACACAAAATCCAGTTTACAAAGCAAAGGCTGTGTATTAACAGCAGATTCATTTTTTGCTCCACTCAGGTGCTCACACTCAGATAGTGGATTGTGAGGAGCGATATACAGATTTGATTGATCAAAAAGTGATTTGTTAACAAGCTTTCTCCACAATCAATCACTCCACCTTAAATCTATATGTTTTGTTGGTCTTTGAAATGTCATAAAAAGTTGAAAAAAAAATCAACATATTTTAAAGCCCAATTGTTTCCTGTTCAGTGTGGCTGGTACTGGGGTCCCATGAACTGGGAGGACGCAGAGATGAAGCTGAAGGGGAAACCTGACGGGTCGTTCCTGGTGCGGGACAGTTCAGACCCGAGATACATCCTGAGCCTCAGCTTCAGGTCGCAGGGAGTCACTCACCACACACGCATGGAGCACTACAGAGGTAAGACACAAACACACACACACACACACACACACACACACACACACACACACACACACACAGACTTACCATATGATAATATATATTCCCTAGCCCTTCATATTAAAAACCCAGATATATTCAATCTGTAAAGCCAATTAAATTTAATTGAATTCATTTTACGACGGCGTTGTAGATTTAAAATAATTACAGCGCCAGGGAAAGGGGGGTGATTCTCAGAGAAAAAAATGTAATATTCGCTCAGCTTAAAGTTTTAAATTTACTAGAACTATTTATTATTTATTGTTAACAAGAACACAACAAAACATTCCATTTACTGTAGGAAACAACAGAGCACAAATGAATTGGGAACAAAGTCACGTTCCCTTCTACAGACGCAGAAATAAAATCTCATTACACGCTGACTGCGGCATGAATAACTCTCAACACAACACATGCTTATTTGCACACACGCCACATGTGTGACAAACTAGCAAGATGATTCATGGAAAAATACATACGTAAAGAGGCACACACACACATACAGAGAGAGAGACACACACACACACACACACACATACACATACAGACAGAGACACAAACATACAGACAGACAGAGACACTCATGCATGCATGCACACACACACACACACACACACACACACACACACACACACACACACACACACACACACACACACACATACACAGATACATACTCACACATACACACACACACACACACACACACACAGACAGAGAGAGAGACACACACACACACACACACACATACATACAGAGACACACACACACACACACACACACACACACACACACACACAGAGACACACACACACACACACACACACACACACACACACACACACACACATACATACATATACATAAACGGGGCTGAGCAGTAATGAGTCACCATTATGGCCATAGAGTCATGCCTGGAAACACATTCATTATTCAGACAGACTGACACAACACATCCACATCAACTCCATCGTGTGTGCATGAGCGCACCGCGGCCAGACATGAAACGAGGCCAGATAACAGGAAGTCTACATACTCACACACCAACCTTTGTCTCTGGCTCTGTGCATGTGTCTGCTGTTTGGGCTGTGCTAGCCATGTGGTAGGATAGGGAACAAGTAGTTACTGAGCACTGACTTGATGACAATGGAAACAATGCTTTTTGATTGTGTGTGTGTGTGTGTGTGTGTAATCACAGATTGGCTGGTTGTTGATGGTGGTTTTTCTGTACACAT
>OX442355.1:1683177-1755677 GCA_949357725.1 Hyperoplus immaculatus | reverse complement strand
ATAAGAAAAATAAGAAAGGTCCCGTAAACTGTCCATTTGCAAAGATATAACTGAGTTTATTTATTGTAGCCTATGGACAACTTGATCTTGTCATGCTCGTTCTCTCCAAGTCTTTTTATTTAAGTGTGCACAGGTATGTTTTCATTTTTTTCGTTTAAGAGAGACGTCATGTGATACCATGTTGGAGGAACTATCATCTTATATTAAGCAACCCGCTTCTTGTTTTCTGGCTGGAAATAACACAACTTGCAACATTAGCTGCAATGCTAATGTTATACTAATGTAAATAAGACCTAAAATCAAGGCTAGTTAAAAATTCAAGATGTTTTATTTTACCAGAAGTGCTAGTTACGTGGACAGATTTGATGAAAAGTCAAAAGTTGGATGATTTGATTGTGTTTTTTTAACCCAATAATCAGACGGAATTGTTATTTTCATTCACTTATATAACTTAGTCTGACAAACAAAAACAACCAACAAAACTTCGAGCTATAGTGCGTAACTTCTGTTGTGGAATTCTGAGCAATTACAACAACACTGTCTGCGCATCTTCATGAGGTAAGCCTTCGCTGATCGGGCATGGATTGTATTCCTTCTGCTGTGCGTCCAGGTTTTTTTCTTAGCAGCAGAATCAACAACAGAAACATTTCTTGGGCTTTTTTTTGATTTCCTGTGACAGCGTCAGGGGACACCAGTTTGTAAACGCTGCCATACAGAAAGAGTTTTTTTTGAGCTGACAGGCTTAGTCAACTTTGTGTCAACTCATTTGGAGATGGCTTGAATGTATCCGACATTCATTTATTTGAAAAAGTTACACACTGTAGCTTTAAGCTCCCCCTTCAGATACTGTCAGATATTGCATTTCATTGCCGGATATATTTTCCTTCTTGACAACATGTATTGATTTCCTACACTACCTAGAATGCCTCTTGGCATCCTTTAAATACATTTTTTTTTGTTTCACAGCAAGCTGTCTGCCAAAAGGTTTATTAACGTCTCTGTCCGATAACTCATAGCACAACATGTCCTTGAGCTACTGAGGCTAAGTTGATATCTGTGGCCCCTTTATTACATGATTTCACCACATTTCAACAGTAATAGGAGGAAAAAACACACCAAAGAAAAATATAACTCCTCAGAAATGCAAAATTACTATTCAAAAAGGTGATTTTATAGACTGAATGCAAAGAGGTAAACCATGTCCCTTCTTTTTAATGTTTTAAGACGATAAAATATTTTTTCTTTGCTTTGGTTCCACTGCCTGTTTCAGCACAGGCGCCTTAATCTGGAACGTGTCCTGATGATTAAAGCACTTATGCTGATTGCTGAAGTCGTGTAAAATGAATTAAAATGGTTTTATTTAGACGAGAGGTTGCGAATAAAGACAAACTAACGTGGAGTTCACTTGCAGTAGGTTTAGGTTCATAAAATCATACCCAGATGTTTTCCCTCCCCAATGCCCTGCCTCAGAGTGTGTATATCTGCCGTGGATCGTCTCTACCTGTCCGTTTTATTTGTTGAAATGCCCAGGTGTATTTTTGCTCATTCTATTTCTCAGTATCCTGAAGCTGGCTACTGGCTCGACGTTTTCAGTAAAAAAGTTAAAAAAAAAAGAAGAAAAATAAACATTGGTTTGTGGCATCTTTTTTTCAATGTCAAATATTGAAAATTGATGTTTGTTATGATGAGTTTAATGTATTACGTTAACTGCAGCAGTAGTTTTTCAGTCATCATCATGAACAATAATTTTAAACATATTACAGTGTAAACGCATTTGTGGATAAAGGTGGAGTCAGCAATTCTGAAGAGTGTTTGTTGTCAAAATCAGTGAATATCTCTCGATCCGACCTGTCTGTACTATGTGTGTGCTGAAAAAACCCCAGTGTGAAGACACAGCCTATGCTCTGTAAACGGGAATGTTGTGGTGGGCCCTTTTGTTTACATACTCTTTATTTACATACTAATTTATAGAGCCTAGGCTGTGAATTAACACCAGATGTTGTTTTCAGCACGCACAGTACAGACAGGTTGCAGATTGTGAGGCGATATTCACTGATTTTGCCAAAAAGTTATATGTATTGACAACAAGCGTTCTCCAGAATCACCTACCCCACCTTTAATCTGTTTAATATTTACTTTCCATCTAATGAAAGCAACTCTAATTTAACAGCAAACTTTAACATGTGGATGTAGGACATGAATGCAGCGCCTCCATTTCAAAATGAAGAGTTTTCATTTTCATTCATCTCGCTTTCAAATGTTTAGGGCTGAAAACTCTCCTGCTGATGCTTTTGGCTCGTTCATAAAGCTTTTTAAATGGAAAAAAGTGAGATATCAGCAGTTAAATGATGCAGTATATTCTCTCAAAGGCTTTTCACAGAGGTGCCTGGGGAGAACGTGATAGACAGTATCTAGAGCTTCCACCGCTAACTATATACAAGCAGCACGCTCGACTAGGAGAGGGAGAAAGTACTTTGGCTAAAAGCAGGATTCTCGTGTGAGTGGAAACTGAGATGATTATATATGTGAATAGGGTCAAGTGCACTCTGTGGAAAAAAAGGGCCACATCATGCATTGTGGATGTGAAAAGAGTAGCGAGGACAGTGAGCCAATGAGAATCAGGGAACACACACACACACACAGCTCATGGTAGCCTACATCAAAGTGCTGGGGGGGGGGGCGGGGCAGCAGCTCTGCGGATGTGGACGACAGATGGGACTGACAGCCACAACTGGAACAATTTTTTTTTCCTCCAAAGGGTGAAAGGCCGTTTGCAGTTGCAAAGCCGGGATTGTGTGTGTCAGAGCGTTTTGCCCAACACCTAATCTGAAAAGACATGTGTTCAGAGTTCAAATCTGGTGTGAGTGAGGTCCAAGGGAGAGGGCAGTGAGTTTGAATAATCTATAGGCCTACTACAAAAAATAATATTTCACACTGTTTTTCTATCTATCTATCTATCTATCTATCTATCTATCTATCTATCTATCTATCTATCTATCTATCTATCTATCTATCTATCTATCTATCTGTCTGTCTATCTATCTGTCTGTCTACAATACTCAAGGTAATTGCAGCAACAAAAGGGATAGTGCACAGTAAAGACATAATAAAATAAGCAAACACAATTTAAATAGTAAAACAAACGAAAAAAGTGGAATGGAAATGCATATGCCTAACTATTAAATAAGAACAGCATAACACAGATATACAAAAGTGAGTAAACCAATTGACAGTCTAATATAATATCTAGGCTATAAATACAAAAACAGACACACACAATGGTAGGCCTATTATTGCACTTGGTGAACATTGAACAATAGGATCATAAATAGGCTACATGAAATAGACAGAGATATTTCACATGAGTTGAACAGTGACCACTTCGTCTGACAGGTCTGTGTTAAACATCGCGTGTGGCTCAACGCTCATTGACCAACACGACTGTCATTCTAGTTTTGTTCGATCAGCCCCTCAATAATCACATTGGTCAGCGAGGACGTCCATTAAGCCGTATCCATGTTGTTTATAGGCTCCTCGCTTTTTCGAGGTTTATCTTTTAGAACCTCCCCCAAGCCTTGAGCACAATCTCGACATCCCATTGGTGGAACAGTCATCCATCGACTGACGTTCACAAATCTAGACTCCTGATTGGCTTATTCGAATGTCAATCTCACAGACGCGTAACGCTGATTGGCCGAACTCCGCCGTCCTTTAAGGTTCTATTGTCCGTGGATTGGTGCAGCGGGCGAGGCAGGCGGACTCTTCCACGGGGCTCGGTCTTCACGGCTCGCGGAGAGCGAATGTCGTCATGAGCGGTGGGTAGGAATTAAAACATTGGTGTTTATATTTCATTCTTAGTGCCTTAAACATTTTATTAGCATTGAAGGGCAAAGCGCTGGACGTTATGCAGTGCGAATACGTGTGTATTTAAAGTGGGGGTTGGGCAGTTGAGTGAATCAAAATAAGCAATGCACTTCCGGTGAAGGGGTTGCCTTTTTTTCCGTAACGATATCAAAGAGAGTTTTGACTTGCTAGCCAAAAAAATGCTAATTTAAGCTATAATGCTGCTCCAAAAAATGTCCGTGCATTTCCCCCCCAACATCCACCACTAACTGGTATCCAATATACCACAGAGTTATTTAAAAGCTGGAAGTAACGGTCCCTGTAGAAACTAAGCTGCCCCCAGTGAGTCGGTGATGCTAGTTAGCATTAGCCACACAGCAGAGCAAACCTACAGTGTTTGATGGCGGCGCTATTTTGAGGCCATACTGTATTATCATGTATTTTACAGCATTTAACCATTCAGAATGTACGTGTTCCAAACAGTTGACATACAGGACGAAAGTGAAAGTCTGCCAACATAAAGACACATTTTGTTTGCAGAACAAAATCAAGTATTTCCCTCAAACAACACGACATGTTGTCAAAGCAATATAGTCGTTATTTCAATCATCACACAATGGACAACAGAATACAGCCATCCATTGTATTATTTTCTCAAAAGATGATGATTTACAAAAGACAACAAACCCTACAGCACTCTGCACCTACTCTGAATTCCCTTTACGAAATGTTCTGTTGAAATAGTTTTTTCCACCACAAAGTTTTCAGGTAATCGTTTTAGGTTTGTGTGCTGTTTTTCAAATTAGGGCATTCGTTATAGCACAGCTTCTGTACTTTAAATATACTTAAAATCCAGCTAAAAGCATGCATAGGAAACTTTTTGTTGGATTTTTTTGTGCAAAGGAGTTTAGAAAAGGTGCATCTGAGATATATGATTCAGGAAGTCATGGACTAAATATCTTGTGAACTTCTTTCCTTGTTCTTTAATTTAGTTGAAATATAGTTTTGACCACATTATCCTGGAAGTGCTTGTTTGGTAGACAGGGGACAGTCCGCCTACACTGTCTATTTCTCCTTCTCTCAGCCTGCTGTTTTGTTATTTTCTAGGGCAAGAAACTGCTTATATCACATTATAAGTAGGGCTGACTGTGGCGTGGTGTGTGTGCATTGCTGGCAGGATTTAAAGGCACACTCGCATAACCGGTGGTGGCTCATTGTTGTGACGATCTGCTTAGTAACTGCAGCAGCCATCCGTCCACGTTGGTGTGTGTTTACGTGCCAACAACGTGTCGCTTTAGCCAAGAGGGACTTAGCGGCTCTGCAGGCTGTGATATCCCCGTGTGAACGTTTTTTTATTTTAGTTTGACACTGTAATATTTTTCATCACATTGCACTTTGCACATTTCAATTTAACTTATCAGCTTTTTACTTTCTATTCTATTTTATACATACTGTTTTATATTGTA
This sequence comes from Hyperoplus immaculatus, assembly GCA_949357725.1. Lineage (NCBI taxonomy): Eukaryota > Metazoa > Chordata > Actinopteri > Uranoscopiformes > Ammodytidae > Hyperoplus > Hyperoplus immaculatus. The sequence continues at coordinate 1,750,368 of OX442355.1, read as the reverse complement.
CAAAAAGTTCCTTTGCACCACTTAGTATTTAGAATTGATCTAATGTGTGGGCCAGAGATAAACGCCATTTTGATTCTGATGTTTGTCTTGCATATATCAGAACGGACTATACAAAACTTTGACTTGATCTGACTTGACTTTGACACTGTAGTTAAAGCGCCGTGATCCACAGCTGCATTTATAATACTTTCCCTTAATGAGGCGACAGACGGATGTAACGGAGGAAGTGGTTCCTGTTTGGTTTTGCTGTTCAGCAGCAGCGTCAACAACACAGAGTCTGAGGTTATGTTGTGTCAGATCAAAGTTGAGTTGACATACGAAGTGGCAGAATCAGGCAGATACTTGTCTTTTTTTTTATTTTGGAAACCTTTATTATAAAAAAAGCAACATCTACTTTGTGTTTTCAATTATGTATATTTGACTTTTGGTTGTATTTAAGCCCCAGTTTGTGCCTTTGAGTTGGTGTATTTTCGTGCATTATTCTACCGTTATACTGTAGTCGCAGTCTAGTTAAGCATGTATATTTATGAATTTTGTGATTTACCCAGATGGTATGAACAATATCTGTCGACATGCATGTGGAAAAAGGATATTTTAAACTTTTTTGTCCCCCAAGTTGTCTCCAACGAAAGACAGTAGCTGGAAGTGACTTGTCCTTGCAAAGTTTGTACACAGTGAATCAAAATGAAGACTTATTATTATTCTAATAAATACAACCAAGGTTTTTTTTTATCTTTAATAAAAACAACAAATGATGAGCTCTGGGACTGAAATGGAATGGAACTTACTACGTTACTTTAGAGAAATGAAACGCCCGTCAGTAATATAATGATTTCATCATCTTTTGTAGTTGGAGTAAGTCAATGACGATTCAGTATTTTTTCCCCAGCAATGCATCCTGTACAGTCATTTTATACAGTCATTTTGACACATAGTGATTCAGTGTGTGTGTGTGTGTGTGTGTGTGTGTGTGTGTGTGTCCTGCTGTTAGAAGCTAACGGGCCTTTTTGAGCCCAGCTGATGTTCTCCAATAGTACAAATATTAATACTTCAGTTTGTTTTTATATGTTCATGAAAGATGTTGAGTTAAACCTGCTAAAAATACCCATGATGCACCACTGCTGCATGGAACCACTTCAGGGGGGCGACAGACAGCTGACACTGACTGAGTCTCTGTTGCAGTTAAAATGTATAATCTGTTGTATTTCGTTACATGATGTAATTCAGTTTAGGTAATAATAACCAGTGGAATAACAGGTCACTCACTGTAAATCACCAGTGAACTTTTTTACCCGTAGAATTTCTGTTTGACAATAACACAGTCTCAACCTATTTCGGTCATTAGGCAGCACTGCCTTAGACTCAAAATGAACCCTGCTCTTAAACTATTTGGCAGCCTGCAGTGGACTAAATGTACTTATGATGACTATTTTAGCAGAAATAAAACGTTCTTAATAAATGTAGTTCTTTCCCAACATCATGTCTTTGACTGCAGTGGGTGCATCCTCTGTACTACTTTATGTGACTGATGTTTAGTGCGATACATCACATAGCGCGACTTTCTCAGATCTCTCTCTATGTTTTTATGGAATTTTGAGTGACGTCCTTAAACAGTTAAACCAATGCGAATACAGCAGATACAAGCAGCCTGACCCTGACTTTGATTCTTACTCTGTGCTTGTGTGTTTTTGCAGATCAACAGGACAGTATGGCCACCACTGTTGCTGTCAGTCCCAGTGAATACCTTCAGCCTTCAAACGCCTCCACACAAGTGAGTAACAGGCAGATCTCGTGTCTGCTGCTGCACTCTCTCACTCAGCAGAAGCCCTGGCCCTGTGCACTACATCTACTTATCAAAGCATTTCATGAACATGAACTATCATCTGATAGAGTTATTCCAAACTAAATGTCATCTGGGAGTTTGGTAGACCATAGTTATTAGAGTTTTTGAAAATAGCATTTCATTTTTCTTTAATTAATTTAGGGATCCTATTAACTTAAGATATTTTTATTTTTTCATTTAAAGTGTTACTGTTCATCCTGTCATTATAAATGGATATTTGATATGTATATGAGATGAATTACTTCATTTTAAATGGCCGTCCTTGACACAAATACACAGAAATGCTTACCTTTTGCCTGTATTACTAAAAAAACACAAACAAACAGATTGTAACCATAACCTCCTGTGTGTCTCCCTGTAGGACTCCCAGCCCTCCCCTCTGGCGCTGCTGGCTGCCACCTGCAGTAAGATCGGCCCTCCGGCGGCCCAGGCTCCGGTCAGCTCTCCTCCAGCTACGCCTCAACCTCGCCGGCTTCTCCCCATAAAACCTGCTCCCATCGCTCCCGCCCCGCCCAAAAACCTGGGCTTCCTCTCAGCCAAGGGCAATGTGATCCAACTCCCCGCGGGCCTGGGGTCCAACACATCTGGGAGTCCCATCATGCTCACCATCCAGCAAAGCCCGGCCCGCAACACCTCGCAGCCCGCCAACATCCAATACCAAATGGTCCCGCAAATCCAAGGGGGCCAGACCCTCCAGATGATGTCACAGGGGGGTCAGTTCCAGCTCATCCCAGGGACCAACCAGGCCATCCTCACCAGTCCCATGACAGTACCGGGACCCGCCCTGGCCACCTCTCCCGTCACGCCACACAAGACCGTTGCCATTAAACCGTCTCCAAAGCAACGCAAGCAGAACAACTCAACTCAGAACCTGGTGCAGCTCCCCAGCGGGCTCACGTTGCCACTCAACGTGGCCACCGGGGAAATGGGCGGAACTCAGATCATCACCGAGGCAACAGCGGCCGGTTCCATTCAAGCAAAGGGCCGACGAGGGAGGAAGAAGAAAATGATTGTTTTGGCTTCTGGTCAGTCTCTGCCTCCTGCACAGGCCGCCTCCCCTTCCCCAGAACAGATGGAGACCATACTGATAGAAGCAGGAGACAACATCATACAGGTTTGTCAAACACACAATCAAACATTGCATCATCTTTTTCCATCTAACTTTGATTATTTTGATTATTTATGTACTTTGTCTCTTGCACAAGCCCAACATAAATAAATTAAAAACTAAACTAAACTAGGTACATTTAGCTGCACACTTTTTATTTTTTTTTCTCCACACTGACTTCAAGCATCAAGTGCAGTGTTAAACAATCTTTAACATGTGTCTGGTGCTGCAGTGAAGTAGTTCATTTGTATGGTTATGCAAACACAAGGGACATTCTTGACTTTGGGAGTATAGTTCTGCAAAGTCCTCATTTTGCAGCATCTAGCACAGAAAGAGCTGGATCATTTCCTAAAGAGTTGGTCTAGATGTAAAAGCAGAGTGAATATAGGGACTAAGGTTTCTCATGTGGATCTTGTCTATTGGATGCCTAATCAACTCCCCCATATCAACTTTTTTTTATGGCGGTGAAATGTCATTAAAGTCAATGATGTGTTTACAAGCTCGTTGTGCTGCCCCCAAGTGGCCAAAAGATCAAGTTTTATGAAAAGTGTGCTTACCAATTTGATTGGAGATTCAAAGTGTGTATTGTCATATGCACAATAAGAAACATATTCTCAGTCATACAGTGAAATTCTTCCTTTGTTTTCCACAGACTGAATGCCAAGAAAGAGACATGAAAATATGCAATATTCAAGTAAAATAGAAAAAAAACAGCAGCAATACAGAATATACAATAACAAGGCAAATAGAAGAGCAGCAACTAGGTAAAACAACACATTTAAGTTTAAAAAAAAAACTTAATGGTGCAAATCCAAGAAAGTGTGCGGTTGTGCATAACCAAAATGTTTGTAGCCTATTATTAAGAGGGATGCCTCCACACCTTTTGTATTCATCCCATGCTAACCCTTCCCTGTCTTTACTGTGTATTTTCAGGCGGGTAACAACCTCCTGATTGTGCAGAGCCCGGGACAGCCTGCGATGGTGCAGCAGGTGCAGTTGGTTCAGTCCAAACAGGAGTCTCAGATGGTGCAGATCCCCCAGCAGGCTCTGAAGGTGGTGCAGGCCGCCTCCGCCACGCTGCCCACTGTCCCACAGAGGCAGTCTGTCCCATCCAGTCTGCAGGTCACGCAGGCAGACAACACACCCACACAGGTAGCCCATTCTAAAGAACTCTCACTTCAATACTATTGTGTGAAAACGATTCTGTAAAACTCTGATTCTTATACCTGGTCTATTTGGTCTTTAATGTCATTCAGAATGGCATTAATAAATTGTGAAAAATATATATAAAATGTCAAATAAATAATTTAAAAGTGAGTTTTACTTTATCATTAAAATTTTAAGATTTCATAAGTTACATGCATTGATGTAATATTTTGAGGTAATGAGCAGAGACTCATTGTGCCATTCTGTTTGAAGAAACCCTTCCCCCAGACCCCCTTCCAAACATATATATTTATATAAAACATGAAATATATCTAAAAATAATGAGGTCATGCTGCTCAGATTGTGCCATTCTGTTTAAAGAAAAAAGCTCACCGATCCATTTGTCATTCTCCTTCCCTCAGATCCTCTTCAAAACAGCGTCTGGCGAGTGGCAGTCTATTCAGCTCCAGGACTCTGTTTGCACCACAACTACACCCACCACTTCTATCGCTACCACCACCAGCGCTGCAGCCACCTCGCCGCCGGCCGGCACCAAGCGCACGCTGACGGGCGGGAGGAAGACTCTGGCTAAAATAGCTCCAGCGGGCGGTTACCACATGAACCAGCCCCAGCCACAGCAGCAGCAGCAGCAGCAGCAGATATCCACACCTGCTCAGACGGTGCAGACCATTAGCATCAACGGGGTCCATGTGCAGGGTGTTCCTGTCACCATCACCAACTCAGGGGGTGAGTCCATGAGTCATCTGTCTGTACTGTGTGTTCACTGAATTTTTTTTTTTGGTGTTGAATTAATACACAGCCTAGGCTTTGTAAACTGGCATGTTAACAAAGGTTATGTGAACAAAGGAGGCCACTGCAGCTAGCAACATGCCTGTTTACAGAGCCTAGGCTGAGTACCAGATTTTAATCGCGGATCATGAGGAGATATTCACTGATTTTGAAAAAAAAAATTATTTTGACAACTAGCCTTTTCCAAAATTGCTGGGTGCACTTTTAGCTCATGTCCCTCAGCTTGTAGTGTAATTAGTAAAGGTTTTAGAGGAACCTAGTCGGAGCAAGGCTGTTTTTATTTTTCGTTTTAATTATTTTATTGGGGTCAAAAAGACCTTTTTTTTTTTTTTTCAAACAGCAAAAACATCCACACGGAACAACTGTCTCTGAAATCAAATGAAATGGAAATACACCAAACAAACCACGATAAAAAGCTTTGTACTGCTGTGTTTCTGTGTGTTCTTCAGGCCAGCAGCACTTGACCGTGCAGACCTTACAGGGCGGCCTCCAGCTGGCTACGACGCAGGGTCAACAGCACGCGCTCCAGATCGACCAGACGCTCACGCTGGAGCTGCCCGGACAGACGGGGGAGAAGAAGAGACGCATGGCCTGCACCTGCCCCAACTGTAAAGACGCAGACAAGAGGTGAGTGTGTCAACAGATGGACAATATAGGCAAGTTTTCTATATTTACTTGCCTAGTTTTTCTTGGCTATTGTGCAGGGTAGACCATTTAAGAAAGAGATATTTACAGATTCATAAATGCAAGTGTGTAATATTTCCAACTCCAAATATAATGCTCAGAGACATTTTGAGAACTTTATGAAATAAATAATTCCCACTTCTTTCGGTGAATAGTGTTATATGAAAAAAAATCAGTTATCTGATGTTAGCAACATAATTTAATAGTTTTTTTTTGAATAGCAGCATCAACAATAAGAAACTACCCTTTAAGATATCTACTTCCATTGTCTATCCTGGTAACTGTATCTCACTGTATTTTTGTGGGTGTGTGTCTGTGTGTTTTCTGCAGGCCCGGGGAGCTTGGGAAGAGGAAACACATCTGCCACGTCCCCGGCTGTGAGAAGACGTTCAGGAAAACGTCGCTGCTGCGCGCTCACGTCCGGCTGCACACCGGCGAGAGGCCGTTCGTCTGCAACTGGGTGTTCTGTGGGAAACGATTCACACGTAGCGACGAACTGCAGCGGCACGCCAGGACGCACACAGGTACGTCTACTGGAGGCACACACACACACATACAAACACACTTAATGGCATTAGTTTTTTAAGTCCTTATAACACTATAGAAAACTTTGTTATTTGAGGGTGAGGTAAAAAGCTACAAATTGTGGCGACAGTTGAAACCACTTAAGCAACAGGAAATGATGAAGTCAGACAAAAGAAAGAAATCTGAATGTAGCCATTTTAGTTTTAGGTTTCAGTTTGCAATGAAGAAGGTGTTTGATTGCACACTGAAGGAAGCAAAACATCTGAGCATTTGAGGGTTTCAGAGTTTTTGGGTGTGTGCACTTCTTTTTTTAAGATTAATTTCAAATACAGACATTTTGTATAACTTAATTTTGAACTCCTCCTTGAGTATATTGATGAAAATATGGATTTTATCATTTGTTTTGCCTTTTTCTCAAGCAATAAATGTGTTGTCTTCTGGCTCGTAATTTCTATATCTTTTTTTGCCTTTTCCATAGGAGACAAGCGGTTCGAGTGCAGCCAGTGTCAGAAACGCTTCATGAGGAGCGACCACCTGACGAAGCATTACAAGACTCACATAAACACTAAGAACCTGTGAGCTGCCCGTGTGCCGTAGCGTATATAAACGCAGACAAACTCTGAAACTAAAGACTGGATTAGAGGAAAGAGGGGCACAGGAAACAATACCTTAAGGGAGTGTCTGTGACTTATCCCATTCTGGGGAAAATCTCCCAAAAAAGAAAGTCCCTACATCCCTCTCTCACTCCTCTAGGACACTGGGTAGCGTGGTGTACAAAGAAATCCTTCTGGTGGACTTAAAACTGATCCAGCAAATGTATTAATAATAGTTTTTCTTTTTCTTTTCCTCTGGTCTGAGCTGAGGTCAGAACCAGCTCTGACTGATCGCGTAAGATGACGAGATGGCGAGGCTTCAGATGCTTAACTCTACTTGCTTATTTATGAACTTTTCTATTCCGGTGGAAAAACAACGTACATGGAAATATTAAGATGCCAAAACCACAGGACTCCAGTCACAGTTATCCCTTCTTTGTTTCCCTCTACAAGATCTTGCTTGATTTTTTTTTAAACAGATTTGAAATTTGAATTATTTTATTATTATTATTATTATAATTAGTGTGGAACATTGGAATGCTCCCATACATTGGCTGTCAAGAACCAAAAAAAAAGTAAAAAAAAAATCAGCACCATGTTTTGTAAATTTAACAGAATTTTGTTTTACCTTTAGTGAAATGGTCATTTATTTTTAAGCTATTTGTGTTTCAGCAGGATTCACTGCTGATTTAAAACCTGTAAACCCCCCCAAAATAAGTTGGGGACCATTTCATTAAAAATAACTCCTCTTACAAGACTTTAGAAGTTTACATCGGCTATTTTTTTAAAGTGTGTACATGCATACTAATATACATAATATTAATAATGTTAATAAACTATTTATAACACATTTTTAATTGTTAGAAATTGATTTGCAAAGTAGGTTTGAAGAAAAACTTGACAAAATGAGACTCAAAGTTTAAAAACAGGAGTTTGAAACATGTTACAACAAAAATACCAAGATGCAGTAAAAACAACATTTTATTACATGCACAGCTTTGGTTTGAGGGTACGGACTGTGCTCGTCTGAGCTCTTCCAGGGGAGCGATCAAGGTGGTAGCATTTCTGATAGCAAAATTTGAGTGTTTAGCTGCCAAGACCCTAAAAAGAACTAGCAACATGAAAGGGCTGAGTTCAGACTTGGATGTGCTTAAAATGTGCAGTTCTCGGCCTGAACTCAATGTGCCTTTAAAATATTTCAAAATTCATTTTTTAAACAAACTGGCAAAAAGTGAGGAGCTGCTGAAATTTGAGTTGCGTTTTCTTGATTCCTGTTAGAAAATATATATAAAGTGGTCTAAATTAGATTACGGTTATTTTATTTTAAATACAGCTTACTTAAAGTGAGAGGAGCAAACACTGAGCAACTTTAATAATCAAAAAATAAAGTGATTTGAAAGTCACTGTCAAACTTTTGTGTCTTGGTTGATGGAATTCTTCTCGAGGTCAGCGATATTATAATCGTTTTTTTTTTTGTGAACATTTAGATTAAAAGATTAAATGTTGACATTTGGAGTGGCCATCCATTGGGCTTTTGAACCTCCCATTATAAGCGGTACATAAAATAGTGTCAGGATTGTGATATCACAAAGTAGAAACATGTTTTTGGAGAATAATAGTGGACCCAGCATTGATCCTTGTGGAACACCGGATTTGAAAGTATTAATTTTTGCACTTGCTTTTGTCTTCAGTGTATCAAAGCCGGATGTTGCGTTGAACAGTATATAAGAATGTGAATGGGGTCAAGAAGAAGCAGGATATCACCTCTGTCAAGCTGCAAGGGTGAAGTTATAATCTAATATTGATTCTTATTAACGGGCTAAAATTCGTCAGAAATTATTTTTAAGTAACAGAGAGCTTTGTTTTCTGAGATGATAGATGATCTAAGGTTGTTGTTTTTTCTAATGATTTTTTTTTTTCTTATCGAGTCATGTTTCATAGATAAAACGTTGGTCCAGGGCAGTTTTGAGCGATAATGATTCCACATATGAATCTATTGTAAACTACCTAAAAATCCTCTTACCTTTTATAGAAAAGCAAAACAGGCAAAAACGTTAAACTTTCCGGAGAGCTCAGAAAGTCCTCCGTGTTGGAGAGATGAGGTTTAAAGAGCTCTCATTGTGTGTCAGGTGCTAAGGGTTCAATTCATTGAAATATTATTGATAAAAGGAGTCGATCGCCCCTCAACCAGGTCGCTACATTGTTGGTTATCCATCTTGGATGCTACGACGGGTACGCTAACGTCTAGGGCTGGGTATCAAACTTAAATAAAATACCTTTTTTTTTGGTACGGAAATTTGTCTAGAGTGTTGTGGTTGTCAAATACTTGGCCACATTCAAACTCTACTAGTTCTTTTTCACATTGTTCCTGATTTAAATCAAAACGTTGCTAGTTTTAGACATTGTTTAGGTAAAGTTCTTAAAAGGCTGTGTGTGTGTGTTTTTTTACCAACTTATCCTTTGTCTGTTAACAAAGTTACGTCTGGTTATTTTATATGGGTTATATTTTAGAAACACATGTTTATATTTCTCAAATCAAGCTATTAAAAGGTAACATATTTGGTATAAATGATACCCAGCCCACAGCTTAATACCAGGGTAACTCTTCTGCTTTACTAACAGTATACATTGATTTTGATGGTTTTGTAGCCTATGCATTGCTGTATATATGATCAGATTTTCAAGGGCCTGACTTGACAATCATCTCGAGATAAAAAAAATAATCTTACTCTGGCCTTCGACCACTTACTTTGTACATTTTTTTTCAGCTTTGTGATAGCTTTACTTCTGAATTAACTTGAGATTTTGTTGATATACAGATGACCAGCGTTACGGGCCTATACTGTACAGTATTCACACACAAGTTACTATAATGTCTTTTGCTTTTCACAAAACATACTGTTGCTCATACTTTTTTTTTCATATATATATATAATGAAGATGTACTAACCTTTTTGCTAAAAGGTCATCAGTCAGTTTGAAGTCTGACCTTGTATGGGAGGGGGAAAAAACACCAACTGACCCTGCGTTCCAATCTCCATACTTCCCTACTATTAAGTATGCCAAAAAAAAGATTTAGGATGGCTCAATACATGCACGTCAATTGTAGTATGCTGAAAATACATAAATGCCCCACTAACTCCAATAGCATTTTGGAGTATTTGTCTTTATTCTTGAAAAAAAAATAACTTCCTTATCTGATTTTTCTTCTCTCCTGTGGCCCTTAAACTCTTCTGTACTTTAGTATGTAGTGCAGTAAAAACAACGAGTATGTGATTTGGAACGCAGGGTTATTTGAGCTTTTTTTGTCAAAATTAGTGCGGCGCCAACTGACAGCAGGTGATGACTCTTCGCTTCTGTGTTAACTCTGAACTGTGGTCTGTTTCTAATACTGTGACAAACATGTTGAATGGATGGTTGATGCCCAAAGGTGCTGTCACTGATTTGGAATGCTTCTTGTTGAAATCAATTTTGTGAAAAATCAGTTAATATCTCCTCATGATTTGCTACCTGAACGTACTGTGTGCACACTGAAAAAAATCTGGTTTAAATACACAGCCTAGGCTCTGTATATGGGTATGTAAACATGTCTGTTTCCAGAACTTAGACTGTGTATTGAGACTGGATTTGTTTTCAGCGCACACACAAACAGTACTCAGAGGTAGCAGATTGTTAGGAGATATTCACTGATTTTGACAAAAAGTGATTTTGACAACAAGCGTTCTCCCAAATTGCTGACTCCACCTTTAAAACATGATTCAAAAACAACTTATTCTCCCCAGAAACAGAGGAGTTTCGACCAAAAAAAAGCTAAAGTACATTAAACTCTGCAAAGTGTTTCACAGGTGGTGACAGATAAAAGCTAAGGTGGCCAATATTTGGTATAGTTTTTTTTTTTTTTTTTTTAAGAATGTGTCTGAAGACATGAGATGCCATTGAGATGGACAGACAGACAGAATCTGCTCATATTTATGTTTCTATTTCATGTCTGCATATGTAAATACAGTGTGTGTGTGTGTGTGTGTGTGTGTGTGTGTGTGTGTGTGTGTGTGTGTGTGTGTGTGTGTGTGTGTGTGTGTGTGTGTGTGTGTGTGTGTGTGTGTGTGTGTGTCTGGTAGGCACAGAAAAATGTAGGATATTAGGAAAACGAAAGTAAAGCTGCCTAGTGTTGTGGTTGGCGTTTCCAGCCATAAAGGACTTTGTACAGTGTGTAAGGAATAAAATATAATGTGACATTGTATAGCTTCATTCCTGCTTTGTATAAGACTTGTAGATCTTTTTTCTATTGAATTAAAGATGCCTTAGACAGCTGCACCCAGTATTTAAAGATATTTTTTTTTCTGTCTAATTCCAGATAACAACATTTGTAATAAAAATAAAATAAAAACAAATTTCTTTTTTGTGGTTTTAACTTATGTTACATGATAATGTATTGTCCACTTAAACAGCCTAGGCTCCAAACATTTGTAAATTTAATCTTGATTTGTAATTCAAATATAAGATTTTTCCAAATTAAGAGTTTTTTAAAATTTTTAATTGTTTAGTTTCTGTTTATAAAACTGTCTGCTCAACAAGGCCATACGTCCTATAATTGTTGTTTATCAGAAGAAGGAGCGATATATACTTTTTAACTTGTATAAAGGTGCTGAAACAAGCTTTTCTACAGTCACCACCCCTCAATAAACAACTCAAACTACTTTTTGCTTCTTTACATTTTCCCACTTTCATTATAAGTATGATAGTAATTAACTTAAAATATTTTATAATATTTTGTTATATATATTACTAATATAATATGAATATACTTTACTTATAAATAAATAGTGATTTAAACTTCAAGGCAAGATTTTATCAGTCTGTACCATAGATAGTATATAAAACCTTTATTTTGAAAGTCTCGTGGCAGCGTCATCAGGAAATCAAGTACTTCCTGGCAGCTAAATGGAAACCGGTAACATTTAAAGGTTTCTTATCCTAATTATCTTCCATTAATGGGGTTATTTGGTTCTATTCAGAGCCGGTCCACTGTATGAGTGTTTATATTACACCATGTTTGTGTAAGCATGTCAGTGTCGTCTGAATATAACGAACAGGTTGATGTCATGTGAGCTATGCTAGTTAGCTAGCCTTATTTGTTTACATTAGTATCTGCAGGAAACATCAGGGTTTTTCTTTAATGCAAGTCTGTCTTCTCCTTAAAAAGTGTTACATTTTCTCTAGTATTTCTTGGCAATGCTTTTTGATCTAGGTGGACTTTTTATTTATTATTTGAGGAAAATGCATTTCAGTGAGTGACTTTGTTAGTTCTATGCTTCACTCAATCTGAAGAAATGTGAAAAATGCAGTAACACAAGGTCGATTATGGTCTGTAACAGTGTCACATTTACTCAACAGAAAATCTCTGTTTGAAAAAGAAACAGTTGTTGTTAAAGAATGCAGAGTCCATCCTGTCTGACTGGATCTACAGTTTCAGTCACTTTAGTAACATGTGACACACACACACACACACACACACACACACACACACACACACACACACACACACACACACACACACACAAATGCAACAAATATAGGGAATGTGATATACACGCTCTGGAAAAAGTGTATAGACCAGTCCAGAGTTTTCCCAAATCTGCATCTGTACATTAATCAATGGAAATGCTTTAAAAGTTTTATTAAGAATTTGATAGAGAAGTTGTCAGTAGTTTATAGAATGAGACAAAAATTTAAATTGTACACAGACACATAACTTTAAATAGTCAAACCTGAAACACTGATCATTTGGTGTGGTCTCTCATATACAGCTCTGGAAAAAACTAAGAGACCACTCCAAATGTTCAATGTCTCTTGTTTTACTCTTTAGAGGCATATGTTGTATAAACATTTAGGTTTTGCTCCATAAACTAGCGACAATATTTCTAACAATTTCCTGGGGAAAAATTGTCATTTAGAGCATTTCCATTAAGTAATGTAGAGATTAAGATTTAAGAAAAATCCAGACTGGTCTCTTAATTTTTTCCAGAGCTGTATACTACTTATCCCTTATATGAGAAAATGTTACTTATCTCTGTTGTGTTTTTGTTCTCCAGATGTTTCTAGCATGATGCTGGTCAGATAGGACGAGGAATGAGGGACTTTTGGCCGGCGGAGTTGGTCGCAGGTTTGTGCCAAACTGACGAGCGGAACCCGTTCCCCGTGTGGCAGAATGGACACGTCACTCCGTGTTTCAACCAGCTGGTCCTCGGGGCTTTGCCTCACGCAGCCATGGCCATATTCAGTGCCTGCTACCTGGGCATGCCAAGGTATGTCGCAGCTGTAATATTACACTCTGATATAAGTTAGAGTTTGGTCTTCACACACAGTTAGGACTAGAAAGGAATACAATTAATTATTAGTGTTATACCATAATCATTAACATTTTGCCTGAATCTACATTTTGTATAAACAGGTAGACGTCATATTGATATTTATTTGGTAATGTTGAATGAATCAGGTTTTTGTTTTGTTTTCAAAAAATTAAATCAAAAAAATTAAATAAACATATCGTCAATGTCATTTAAAATTATTCTTTAACAGATGAAATGTTTGGATCAGTGAATTTAAAATTCCCTGATTTTGCGAAATAATGATTTTGACAACAAACATTTTTCAGAATCGCTGACTGCACCCCTAACCTGGTTAAATGAAGGTTAAATGGAAAAAAAATACAAAACATTTTCAGTGATAATGTTTTGTGTTGTGTAGATGCGGGCCCTTCCAGACGTCCCCTCCGTGTGGCTGGACCCTCCGGTGGGCCTCTGCTCTGCTGGCCGCTCTGCTCTTCACCTCCGACCTCGTCCTGGTGAGTGTCCTCCAACGGGCCGACATGTTCCTGGACGTCCTGGCTGACGGCTGTGCCCTCCTGGCCTGGCTGGTCCACCTCGGTGCCCTCATATCGCACCAGAGATCTGCCTACAGGAGAACCAGAGGACCTCCATTGCTGCTACTGCTGGTTCTCATATCCATCCCAAACCTGGTCTTCACTTTGATGATTTACTGTGACAACGGGGAATGTTTGAACCTTGCAGATCCGTTTAAATTTTCACGTTTTGTGCTCGCATCAACTCGGACACTCCCGATTCTTATTTACCTCCTTGCGTTTGTGTTCCCTTGTATAAGTGAAGCTGGATACACTCTGTACATAAACGCTGTGGATGGAGCCCCACTCATCCCAGAAAGCACGCAGTTAGACACGGGGGAGATGGTGTCAGAGGATGGTAGTAGCTGCTTCTCAAAGCTGTTCTATTTATGGTTAACCCCTCTGCTAAAACGGGGACAGAGAGGAGAGCTTGAGAAACCCGCCGATGTTTACCACCTCCCTAGGAAGCTAAGGACTAGTGTGGTTTGTCGATACTTCCACCAGTGTTGGGACGCCTGCCGTAGAGGGGCTGCGGGGGGTAACGCACGGCGGGATGATGATCAGTGGCCCAGGCCGGTCGGCGGGAACCTCCTTAATAGCAGCACCTGGAGCTCAACCTTCCAGGAGGAACCGTTGGCGCTGGAGGGGGACGTGGGACTGTTTAAGGTGCTGCACAAGGCCTTTGGCTGTCGCTACTACGGCCTGGGAGGGCTGAAGGTGGTGGTCAACATGCTCAGCTTTGCAGGTTTGATTTACTTGGATTTTTATTAATTAATCTAGAATAATCAACATATTGGAAAGGAAGAAAGAGAAAAGATCATGGTTAACAAGGTCAAACACAAACATACACATTTACAACATGAATTCATGGCAAATGGAATCGGTTTATCGCAGTTTATAGCAGTTCAAGCAATCTTTGCGATACGTTTACACCTCAAATGGTGATATAGAAATACATTTTGGATGTATTGTGCAGCCCTATTTAAAAGACCAATTACAATTATTTTAGAAAAAAATAAACATATGTATTTACATGAAAAGGCAAGTCATACAATAACATACAATAATACAATTGGATTTGTATTGCAAATTGAAACAACAAGAACAAGAACCTGCTAATTCATTTAGTCTGACTTTAAACATCCATTGTGCAGGTCCCTTGCTCCTCAGCAGCCTGGTGACCTTCATGGAGGCAGAGGCAGCTCCTCTCAGTACGGGCGTGTGGTGCGCCGTGGGCCTCTTTTCCTCCTCTCTCCTGTCGGCCATCTTTGGAAACATCTTTGTCTTCCAGGTTTCCAAGGTAGCGCTGTCGGCCCGCGCTGCTCTGGTCTCAGCCATCTACGGCAAAGCTCTGCAGGTCAGTACAGATGGGACCAACTATATCCAATATTGGTTTAGGGTGTCGATAGTCGATACGGCCATAATTCACTTATTGGATATCAGACTGATGTCACCGATCAATATATATACAGTATATATATATTAGCTATTATTTAATACTCTGATCAGGTTGATCCAGGTCTCTTTTCAACACATTCTCTTGGATCAATGATGCTGTTGTTTTTGTACAGATGTTGCTGTTGCATTAACAAACAGCCTAACTTATTTGTATGTAGATATTTATTTCTTTAGTTCCTGTCCATTTATTTCACATATATTCACTTTGAAAACCTTACAAAGGAGTTAGTCAAGTTCCCTCTGCACTCTTTGAAATTCTGTTATCATACAGTCATTTTGAACTTATGTTTGGAAACAGTTCTATATACAGTTGAAATATATATAAATGATATATTTTCTTTTTGGAATAAATTTTAATTCTGCTCTTTAAATATGAAGTGCTGTGTGGTTCATTACACATTGTACCAACAACAACAACAATAATAATAAAAATATTAAAAAAAAAAAGGTATCTGAATCAGTATCGGTATGAGCAAATATCCAAAGCCAGGTATCAAAATCATATCAAAACTGTACAACGAATTGCTCAGTATATTTCCTCTCTCTCTGTCTCCCCATTCCATCTCCATTCTATCAAAGCTTGAAAATGCCCCAAAAAATTACCTTTAAATAAAAACTATATAACAAATAGCTCTGTTCATTTCCTCAGGTGAGTGGCAGCAGCCTGGCGGGGTTTTCTCTCGGCGAGGTGGTGAACTTGATGAGCACGGACAGCGATCGCGTGGTCAACTTCTTCAACAGTTTCCATGAGCTGTGGAGCCTGCCGCTGCGCCTGGCCATCACCCTCTACCTGCTCTATCTGCAGGTCGGGGTGTCTTTCCTGGGAGGGCTGGGTGTGGCTCTGCTGCTGGTTCCCTTCAACAAGTTCCTAGCCTCCCGTATCCTCAGCAACAACCAACACATGCTCCGGTACAAGGACAGCAGAGTTAAGGTGAGGACGGGTTTGAGTCTTTCTACAAATTCTGTGGAAGGGACAGTAATAGTAGTTAGCCGGCTAATTTTGATTTGACTAATATGATGTACAAATACTTATGTCACAAATGATTTATATTCAAAAAGACATTCAGTGCATTCATGTTTTTCCTAGTTACATTTTTGACAAATGTTAATTGTACTATGTCTTTATCATTTTTTCTGTTAATTTCCAATAAGATTATCGTACATTTCCTTTTTTACCCTTTGCCATTCTAATATTAAATGAGGTACAAGATCTACTTTTAATATAAACCTACACATTTTGAGGGAAAACAATTTGTAGGTGTGAAAAAGAAAAAGCCTCTATAATATAATATTTTTTTTTATAAAATTATAATTAAGTAATATTTCAAAACATGTAGATATGGTATCGAGGGTTATGGTAACTAACCAGAATTCTTGTTTGTGACTTTTTCTTTCCCAGTTAATGACGGAGATCCTCTTCGGCATCCGCGTCATCAAGTTCCTGAACTGGGAGCCTCATTTTGCTCAGAAAGTCGCCGGCTTCCGTAAACAGGAGCTGTCTCACCTCAGGAACCTGAAGTACCTGGACGCGTTGTGTGTGTACACCTGGGCCGCTCTGCCTGTCGTCATCTCCATCATCACCTTCGTCACATACGTGCTGCTGGGAAATCAACTGACGGCCGCCAAGGTGGGAGAAGGAAGATTTTTACTATTTGAAGAGCTCTGAAATGTAGCTGGTCTGACTGTGTTGATCCGTTGAGATTTAAGGGAGTGTTTTGTTTAGTTTTAAGGTGAGACAATGTAGGCAAAAGCATAGTTTTTTCAAGAACTGGTGAATTTAGTGATTTTTGGCAATTTTTCTTCCATATTCTTTCAAAATAAAAAGTAAAAAATGTACAGTTAGGTGTTTATTTGACTAAACCCTGTCTTTTTGTATCTGTATATTTCTCCTGTACAACCATCTATCATAACCATTTAACCATTTATAGTACATCTATATTTTTGTTTTTTAAAAAGATGCAAATTATTTTTTTATAACCAACTATAGCTAGCAACATCAGTTTTTTTGGTCATTGTTAGTTACATTATGGGCTTTTACAAGGCTCCAATTTAAAACTGATTATTGATACCTATTCCTACTAAAAGAGAAAAGCCTCCATATGAATTTAAGACTCTGCTACCATACAATAACATCAGTGCATGTCTTTAAATTCATTTTTCAGTATTGATGTTTTTCCCCCGTAGGTTTTCACCACGCTAGCTCTGGTGGGAATGTTGATCGTCCCCCTCAACGCGTTCCCCTGGGTTCTGAACGGAATCCTGGAGGCCAAAGTTTCTCTGGACAGAATCCAACGCTTCCTCAAACTGACCAACCAGGACCTGCAGGCCTACTACACCCTGGGTAGGACAGCTTGAACGAGACAGTTTTAGGAATGTTTAAAACAAGGCGTATATACATGAAACAATTTGAGTGCAACATGAGGATTTTTCTGCTTCATTTACAACTTTTAATACTTTATAGAACAAAACAACCAAAATATTTGCATTAAATGTTTTTGTAAGGAATATAAAGTAATGTTCACCTAAAAACTAAATTAAAAAGATTAGAAGTGTATAATTGATCCCCATATCCTCTTTGTTATCATGTACAAAACAGTAAGAATTCTGGTCGTTGAAAAGTTATTAAATGTTATAATAACGATAAAGTACATATGTAATTTATGCTAAATCTTACCCCATCTGTCCTAGTGTCTCCTGAGGACAGCCAGACATCGGTCTTGTTGAACCAGGGGACATTTTCATGGCAGGACCCCGATGGTCCCAACGGTCCCGGCCAGGACAGACAGGGAGAAAGGGAAACTGCTAAAGGGAGTCTGCTGCTGCACAGTCTCAATCTGCACGTAACTAAGGTACAAATGATCTGATTACAAAAATAATAGAGATAGATATATTAATGTGAATTACTTTACTGCGTGTGTGTGTGTGTGTGTGTGTGTGTGTGTGTGTGTGTGTGTGTGGTGTGTGTGTGTGTGTGTGTGTGTGTGTGTGTGTGTGTCAGGGCTCTCTGGTGGTGGTGGTGGGGAAGGTCGGCTGTGGGAAGAGTTCCTTATTGGCTGCTCTCACTGGAGAACTCAGCAGGTAAACAACCTCAGAAATATAGAAATAGAGAGAGACACGTCATTAACATATATAGATTTATTCTCATGCCTAAAAAAAACCCTATAAAAACTTGAAAGATTTTTAATGTTTTATGCCAGAACGTTCGAATGTTACGCTATATGTCTAATGTTCGTCTGTTTTGCACTGTCTGACGTGAGAAACGGTATTTTGTTTAACCTTTTTATTTATACAGGTAAATCCCATTGAGACCAGAGACTCTTTTTCAAGGGAGACTTGTTCCCATTCCCACGTTACCATTCACACACATTCATATTTTTATGTGTGCAAGACTTGCAAGTTCACAAAAACAAATGACAATAAAGAACCTTGAACCTCTCTGGTCTCCCCCCCCCCCCTGTCTGTGCAGGCTGAGTGGAGTGGTGTATGTAGCGGGCAGAGAGGGCGGCTTCGGGCTGGCGTCCCAGGAGCCGTGGATCCAGCATGCATCTGTCCGGGAAAACATTCTGTTTGGAAAAGACTACGACGCCGCATTCTACCAGACTGTGATCGAGGCCTGTGCTCTCTCAGACGACCTCAATGTATGATTACTACACACATTTAATGCTACAGTATCGCAAATTTCAAAGTAGTTTACTTGTAGGGATTGATATCGAGAAACGGAACTAAATTTGTATCGGTTCCTGACTGGTTGGTACCGAAATATCCGTAAGCTCCTGGACAAACGATACTGCTATGGATATTTATGCCAAGTTAATCATTATAAAGTTCCACGATGAGGTGCATGGGCTTTAGAGGAATTTTGGTGACCCTGTGTTATTTCTTTTGTCCACCCTGTTTTCAATTTTGTTTTAATCAACACTTGAATACATAACAGATAGCACTGTATTTAAATTCTATCAGTTTGGGCACCCAATAAGACTTCCTCTTTCTGCAAAGGCTTAGAGAGTAGTAGGCTTTACTTACAGGTTGTTTTGATTTTGTAACATTTATATGTTGTTAAATATTTCTTCAGATTTTGCCAAACGGCGACGGGACAGAAGTGGGAGAGAACGGAGTGACGCTGAGCGGGGGACAGAAAGCTCGACTCGCCCTCGCCAGAGCAGTTTATATGGTCAGTCCTCTTCACCATCCAGATGTCTGCTTTAGGCACACAGAGACGTGGAAACAAATATGTGTTTGTCTGCAGAAAAAACAAGATTAAAACACTACAGAATTTATTATCAACAGGTTTTCATTACTGTAATATGGATTGCTTTGATTTTGTTAATGATAAAAAAAGGGTTGTAACTTTGATACACATGTACTGATCCATCAGACAGATGTTTTGTTACATTTTATTAGATATTCATGAAGAAATTAAGTAAGCAACCATTAGCCATATGCCATAAATGTAATTGTACAGTAAAACATACCTGATAATGAACATATATAAAATTGAAACTAGGTGTATAATGTGACACTTGTTGAGACTTTGACACTCTTAACTTTTTCATGTAGGCTATCTTATATGTTATTTTGTATTGTATCTTGTACAGCACTTTGGTCAACTGATGTTCTTTTTAAATGTGCAATAGAAATAATTTTGACTTTGACTTTGACTTTGACACTACTCTCTCTCCTATACATTTTTAAGGACAAAGACATCTACCTGCTTGACGACCCGTTGGCAGCAGTTGATGCGGACGTGGCCGATCACCTGATGAAGAGATGCATCATGGAGCTGCTGAGGGGAAAGACCAGAATCCTGTGCACCCACCGAGTAGAGTTTGTGGGCAAAGCCGACACTGTGGTGCTAATGGAGAACGGGACCATCGTCAGAACAGGTAACGCTCCGGTGGTGTAGTGGATAGAATGCGTACCATATCGGCTATGGCCTTCGTTGCATTGGTCACGGGTTCAAATCCGACCTGTGGACCTTTACTGCAGGTCATCCCCCCTCTCTGTCTCGCTGTCTCCCCAATTCAACTCTGTACTATCTAATAAAGCTTGAAAATTACAAAAAAATTATCTTTAAAAAAACAGGTATCGTATTGTTCGTCTATTGCTGCTGTCTGTTTTTGCACTGTGGGTTGTGAGCGCCACATCAATAAAGTTGTACAATACACAATGAAGTCTGAAATCAGGGAGAAGCTAAGGACATTTTGTTTTCATAAGATTTTTCTTTGCTTTCGTGATTTAATTATTTAAATGTTGGTTTTGAGCTACAGCTCTGGAAATGTTTTAAATATACCAGTCTAGATTTTTTTTAAATTTGCAGTTCTACATATTATTATTAAGTTCTTGAGACTGCGATAAGAAGGCATAACTCTTTTGGTAAACAAGTCTCTCATCCACCTGTAGGCACTCCAGCAGAAATCCTTCCTCTGGTCGAGTCAGTGCCGAAGAAACAGAAAAATGACAAGAACATAAAGGAGAAAGGTACGTTCACCTCGAGTGTTGTGTGAGAGGGGATTTGCGAAAAGACCAATTTCAATCTAGCCTTTTGTTTTACTGACAACATAAAGAGAATTAACTCAAAATTAACTCTTGTTTGTAATTATTATATATTTTTTTGTCTATTAATGTACTGTCTTTTGATGTTTGTTGTTGTTTTCGGTTTTTCAGAGGGTAAGTTCTAGGGGTGGGGGGGGGTTACGAAAAATGTGAAAAAATGGTGACCTGTATATTGAACTCTGTATTTGTTTACTCATGCTTTTCACCAATAAAAATTGTTTAAAAAAAATCAACTCTTGGTTGTTACCAGATGGTGTAGAGGAGCATGGGGAAACAGAGCCTGGTTCAGCCCCTGATGTGTGTGTGGAAGATGAGGTGGACATGTTTGAGGCAGAGCAGAAGCAGGTGGGCGGTCTGGCCTGGAGAGTTTACCGGACGTACTGGAACTCTATGGGCGGGATGCTGGCTGCTTCCATTCTGATGTCTCTGCTGCTCATGCAAGGTGTGATATGTGTTACTATCGGTTACTATGATGAGGCTTTTTATTCACACTGCAGCGGCTGAAATGTTATGGCAAGATTTTCTACTCAAATAGGAATATGTCAAGTGAAGTTTATATAATGTATTCAATCACTCACTCACTCACTCACTCACTCACTCACTCACTCACTCACTCACTCACTCACTCACTCACTCACTCACTCACTCACTCACTCACAGGTTTGTCTGAAATAACTTTGTAGATCTTCTACTTCTCAAACAGAAAACTATATAATGCAATGTTTATTTTGATGTGCGTCTATTTGTGCTGTTTCGGTAGCGGTACTCATCAATTATGGCCACTCCAGTGTGGTAGTTTGTTAAAGTTGCATTCAGCATTTGGAAAATTTAAATGCTGCTTCAACATGTTTAGTTTGACAAAGGATGAACTATTAACTGCTGTTGTGTGTTTGTTTTCTTGTTATCTTGCACTTCAGCCTCTAGGAACGTGTCCGACTGGTGGCTGTCCCACTGGGTCTCGGAGCTGAGAAACAACGGTTCCTCTCCTCACAACACTTCTTGCTCCGGGGCCTTCAGCTCAGCTCACCTGCTGCTGTTCTCACCCGGAGGCTTAATGTGAGTCAACTAAACTACACAATGCTCATTTAAATGAAAACAAATCAGGGTTGTGTGCAGTTGAAGCTTAAACCAGCACCAGATATCCACAATAAAACGAATATCAAAGCTGGGGTATATGATTTCTGATTGGTCAAAGTTAACATGAGCTGTACACTTTGACCAATCAGAGCGAGGCTCCAATTCTCTGTTCTTATTGGCTGTTGAGACTGTCCATTCACTTTGGCACGACTTTGTTGGTGTAGAGCGTGTCAGGGAGGGACCATAGGGGAGGGACCAAAGAGAACAAGTGGAATGATTGAGGTATTTGAATTCGAATCTCTATCCCAACTGCCATTTTCTCCCCAAATCCTCCATCCCAGCTTTAACTGATTTGGTATTCTGATTTATTTCACAAAAACCTTACAGGATAATTTTAGAATCTTCAAATATTTATTTAATTTGTTTATATAAATACATATTTTTTATTTGAGTAGGATTTAAAAAAAATATAAAACATTTTAGATTGTTCATTTTTTGAATTTTTTAGTTTTTACTTCACACAAATCAAAGCAATAAAATCCAGACTATCAAAAAATAACAGAAAAAAAACTAAAATACCAAATGTATGTCTTACAAAAGCCAAGGCGCCTAGGATTTTATAGTATTATACATTGTTCCTGTCTTTCTACAGCCAATCATAATAAAAACATTCCCATCTCCCCTCCCAGGTCTCCTCTGTCCTCGGTGCAAACGTTCCCTTCAAGCAACTTGAGCTCCGACATCAAGTTCTACCTGACGGTGTACTGCTCCATCGCCGCGGGCAACACCGTCTTCACCGCATTCCGAGCTTTCCTATTCGCCTACGGAGCGATACACGCCGCCACTGTCATCCACAACAGACTCCTGGACCGCGTGCTCAAGGTGCATCATATGAGCTCATATTTGTTTGTTAATACTCAAATCAAATTAAATCAGTCTTATTTGTACAGCCCAATATCACAAATAGACATTTGCCTCAGTGGGCTTTACATTCCATACAGTATGACACCCTGCCCTTAGACCCTTAGCTCGGCTGAGAAAAAACTCCCAGTAAAGATCCCTTTATCGGGATTAAAAAAAAATAAAAAATCATAACTGATGTTATTATGAAGTTTCTTTTAATATGTCTAGGGAAACACAGAGAGTAACATAACAACAACGTTAACGTTTTTTTTGACGAAATACATTTAAGTGTAAAATATTAATACAACTTATTCACAAGATGATTAAACAGATTCAAACTCAAGCAAAGGTAGTCCTCCTTGAAGCAGACCCAGGTTCAAATCCAGCCCGGGTCGTTCTCTGCATGTCACCCTCCTCTCTACCCCATTTCATCTCTGCCTCTCTGTATGTCAAATAAAGCATCGAAAAATGCTGAAAATGTATCTTAAAAATATATATATATATATATATATATATATATATATATATATATATATATATATAAAAATAGCATTCTTTTCACTGATTGTCTCATTTGCTGTTACATGTTAATTATGATCATCAGGGGAAAAATGTCACTTGTTTAATGAACATTTAAAAGTTCCTCTAAGTATATTAAAGCCCTTTTCTCATCTTTACTACCTATTAACATAGATCTTAACTGCCTGTCCTCCCTCTTCCAGGCCAAAGTGTCTTTCTTCGACACCACCCCTCTCGGCCGCATCCTAAACCGCTTCTCTTCAGACCTGACCAGTGTTGACGACAGCCTTCCGTTCATACTCAACATCCTGCTCGCCAATGTCTTTGGTCTGCTGGGCATGCTGGTGGTGATAAGCTACGGCCTGCCCTGGGTCCTAGTGCCCCTCCTTCCCCTGGCTCTGCTGTACTACCGCACACAGCGCTTCTACAGACACACCTCGCGGGAGCTGAAGCGCCTGTGTAGCCTCACGCTGTCACCCGTCTACTCGCACTTCTCCGAGACGCTGACGGGACTGGGAACCATCCGGGCCAGTGCAAGCTCCGCCAGGTCAGACGCAAGGACAATGCACCTTTTTTTTGAGACCTTAAAAGTGTAGTCAGTGATTCTAGAGAATGCTTGTTGTCAAAAGTTAATATCTCCTCATATTCCTCTACCTATTCCTATTGTGTGTGCACTGAAAAAAAATCCACAGAAGCAGCTTTCAGTTTTTATGCACCAAAAATCTGGAACAAACTCCCAGAGAACTTGAGGTCTGCAGCAACTCTCAGCTCCTTTGAAAACAAATCTGAAGGCTTTTCTGTTTCCCTTTCAACCTGTCATTTTTATTTAATTTAAATCTTTTATTTATTTTATTTTTTTTATTTCTCATTCGCTTTTCTAATGTGTATTCTATACTTAATGTATTTTAATCTTGCCCCCTGTAAAGCACTTTGAATGGCCTTGTGTCTGAATTGTGCTATATAAATAAACTTGCCTTGCCTTGCCTAACAGGTTTAAGGAGGAGAGCGCCCGGCGTTTAGAGCAGAACCAGCGCTGCCTGTTCCTTAGCAACGCGGCGATGCAGTGGCTGGACATTCGCCTGCAGCTGATTGGTGTCGCCGTGGTGACCGGCCTGGGCGTTATCGCTGTCATCCAACACCGCTATAACTCTGTGGATCCAGGTGAGGCCAAAGTTCAATTCAATTAACTTTATTTATACGCTAGGAAGAACTTAATTTGCTTACCTGTCCGTACTGTGTGTGTGTGCTGAAGTGGGCTTGTTGCAAACTACAGTGGCTGGGTCCAATTCCTTTTGTTTACATGCCCAGTTTACAGAGCCTAGGCTGTGTATTAACAATGGCTTTTTTTGTTCAACGCACACACATTACGGACAGGTAGCGGATCATGAGGAGATATTCGCTGATTTTGACAATAAGTGATTCAGACAACAAGCGTTCTCCAGAATCCCTGACTCCACCTTAAAAGTTTGTTGGCTGTGAAATGCTGAGCTCCATCGTGTGTGTGTGTGTGTGTGTGTGTGTGTGTGTGTGTGTGTGTGTGTGTGTGTGTGTGTGTGTGTGTGCGCGTGTGTGTGCCTCTGTCTGTCTGTCTGTCTGTCTGTTATTTGATGGCTCAGGTCTGGTTGGTCTGTCCCTGTCCTACGCCCTGTCCATCACTGTGCAGCTGTCTGGACTCATATTCAGCTTCACACAGACGGAGATGCAGCTGGTCAGTGTGGAGCGAACTGAGGAATACTCCACCGCTCTGCCCATCGAACCCCAAGAACACAACACACAGGTCAGACCTACTGCTGCAAACTGATGCTGATCAACTCTTCATAACTATTAGTGTTGAATTGTATTTTAAGGCTAGCAACTCAGATACTGCATGTTTAAGTGTCTTAGATTAACCTTTGTGTTACTAAACTGAATGTCTCTGAACACCTCACACTACTGCCATCGGTGTATGTGTGTGTGTGTGTGTGTGTGTGTGTGTGTGTGTGTGTGTGTGTGTGTGTGAAAGGGTGAATGTGATAAGAAATGTATAGCGCTTTGGGGCTGAGAAAATCGGCTAAAAAGCGCTATATACTTTAAGTCAAGTCCATTTACCATTTGATTATTACACAACATCAGAATTTAAATCAGAACAGTTTTATTGCTGGGGCGCTTGTGGTGTAGTGGTTAGAGTGCCTCCCCCCAATAGAGGCTCAGTCCTCAGTCGCAACCGACCCGGTTTGAGTCCAACACCTGGTTGTTCTCTCCATGTCCTCCCCTCTTTGTCCCCATTTCAACTTTGTCTCTACAAAATCTGTCTAATTAAGTGAAAAACTCCAAAACATTATCTTTAAAAAAGGTTTATTGCCAGGTATGTTCATAGAAATGTTCTGTGGGTAGATAGTGCCTAACAATAAACATTAACGTAGAAAACATATTCAAGCAAGTCAAAGGATATAAATAAAACATTTACAGTAAAGAATATAATAAAAAGAGAGATATGTGCAGTTATAAGTCATTGTTATTATTATTATTATTTTATTATTAGTTAAATAACAAAAAAACGAAAACAAGGTTCTTGTTTCAAAGGGAAATGGTAGGCCTTCTTCAAAATATTAAACTTATTTGAAATATTTTCAAAATACATGTTTTTGTTTATTTGTTTAAAGTTGACCCCAAAGCTTATCACGACCCACTGACTTTCGTTTTGCGGTGATTTTTATTTAATTATTTAAGTTCGGTATTTAAGTTCTGTTTAAGGATGAAGCTGATATGTAATGATGTTATTGACCATATTTTCTGGTAAACTACATCATGTTTTGATACTTATAGCCAGAGGTGGAAAGAGTACAAAAATATTCTACTGAAGTAAAAGTATGATTACTTGGATGAAATTTTACTTAAGTAAAAGTAAAAGTACTGGACTAAAAATCTACTGAAGTAAAAGTGAAAAAGTAGCTGATTTAAAATGTACTTAAAGTACAAGTTACTAGTTACTTTTTAACAGCGGGAGGGGGCAGGGGTCTCTTCTGTGTAGGGCATTACAGACAAAGGGATAAAAATCTCAAACTAGTTTTGTTTAATTAATGCAACACTTTTACAACTTAAAGTGCACAAATTAAACAAATCATGTCACCACACATGTATGGATGTATACTGTGTCATTATACTTTAGATAAGCAAATATGGAGCAAATAGTCTGTTAATGGGGGAATGAGAAAGTAACCGGTCTACAAACCTAAACAGACAGCAACTGCAGTTCTAATAATGTAATTGTGTACAATTGATCTAAACCATGGAAATTGCAAGGTTAGGCTGCTCGATTTTGACAAAAATCATAATCATGATTATTTTGATTGACATTGTGTAATCACAATTATTAGACAATTATTCATTGATTTAAGAACTGCAACATGCACTTAATTAACATTTGAAAACATGTCCTAATTGAACTGAAAACAAGGAAAATGCAAATAGGTGATAATATAATAAGTAAAACATATTTTTTATAATTAAATAAAATAAGTGTCAAAATCAAAATAAACCGTTGCAAATGTTGTTGATAGGGCACGTCTTTTGCTAGCAAGAATGTGAGGGCATATTTTAATGTATATCTCATGGAGCTGGCTGGATAAGCAAGTTGCATTGTAGGCTACAGTGTTCTTAATTGATTACTGTTGTGGTGGCAAGAGTCAAGGAGCTTTAAACTTCCAGTGTTTTTTATTCCTTTATTGCTTGGTCATAGACCACTTGGATTCGACATAAAGTGAGTAAACTAATTGGTCGTGATGTTTTGAGGTGCAGCTGGGTCGCACTCGCATATGACTTTTTCTCTCTCTCTCTCACGGTCGCGCATGTCATCTGACTCGCGTGTCCGCGCATAACATATCTTGCACATTGTTTTAGTCTATTACTTTTACCTTTCTTCTCGAGCAAAGGCTGACTTTCTGCCGTCTTCTGGAAGTTTTTCAAAGCTCCTGGCAACACGCACCGTCTCCATCCTACTCTGCACTGTTAAACTGAAAGCTAGGTGAGGGAGGGGCCGATCGCAGGGCTGGATGAAAGGTTTGCTGCATTTAAAAGCCTTCACATCTTCACGTGCGGTACAATGATAGTTTAACTAGGATTATTTTGTTTCAATGATAGAGGGAAGCAATGTTTGTTGTTATCATTTAGTCGCAATGATCCTGTCGATCATTCTCTGTGTTAGTTTCCGGTATTGTGCCGTAAAAATAAAAGCCCCCCGCGATATTTCTTTTATTTTCTCTCCTTTCTCTATCTATTTTTTTACTCAGTAACGCAGGTGATATAAAATGTAGCGAAGTACAATACTTCAAAATAAACATACTCAAAGTAAAAGTAAAAGTATAGGTTTTAAAAATCACTTAAAAAATTACAAGTACACGAAAAAACTACTCAATTACAGGAACGCGAGTAAATGTAATTCGCTACTTTACACCCCTGCTTATAGCCTACTGCAGTGTTCTGATCGTGCCCGTGCTACCGATTTTGATGCGCGTCTATTCGTGATATTACGGTAGCGGACCGGTGCGCACTCGTCCTTTTTGATCGCTCCCTAGATAGACCGTAGTTTACCTGTAAATAGAGACCGCTCGACGCCCCACGCACCAGTTCGCTGACAAAGATAAACATAGGCCTCGCTAATCACCGGCTCTGTAGGTCAATAACACGTGTACTAGTTAAAAAAGCGATTGAAGCGAATAACCATGGACGGATTTGTAAGAAAGTACGAAAAGTACTACTGGAAAAATTATCAAGATTCAAAGGAATATCGTTTTGTGTCAAGATTCTCAAAAATGCGAGCATACACGGAGGCCGAACTACGTCTGATGAAAGACTTGAGGGAGGCCGAGGCAGAGGACGCGGCGAGAAGAGAGGCTGAGTTACTCGATATTCCGGTATGTAGCGGTGGTGCAGAACCATAGTATATAAAAGTGCAGAACTCAAGCATGTACGCGGCTAAACCAATGGTTTCCTATGCAAAAATGCCGATTTTCTCCGCCTTTGACGCGCGTAAAGCGTTTGGTGTGGGCGCACCTGTACACAAATCGCAACAAACAACAAGAGAGGCACGAGGCATCGTACATTTTCAATATGGCGCCCAAGGCGGCCATTTAAAAAGAAAAAGGTTGCCAACGACGGCTTTTAGTTTGTTTTGTAAACTTTCACATATTCTAGATACATTTCAAATAAAGTTAAATATTTCAATATCTTTTTAAACGTTCTGTTTAAATTGAGATGGTTATGGATTACAGCTCCTGAGGCTGATTTGTGAAATGTGAAAAGTTAAATTTTTTGAATTAATTTATGGAAAAAAAAATGTCTATGATATCTTTTTGTGAGATGCACCTGTGTATGTTAATCTGTTTATTGTTGGTAAAGCACCAAGCTCCTTCTCTTTTTTCACTGCTTTCTCTCTCTTTTGTCCCCAGCTGCCCCCCAGTTGGCCCGACCAGGGTTTGTTTGAGTTTCGCGATGTGGTTTGGCGGTACAGTGACGGTAGCCCTAACGCCCTCGACGGGGTGAACCTGGTGGTGAGGCCCGGGGAGAAGGTTGGCATCGTGGGGAGAACGGGCTCCGGGAAGTCCAGTCTGTTCCAGGCTCTGTTCAGGACGAGGGAACCG
Organism: Hyperoplus immaculatus; assembly: GCA_949357725.1. NCBI lineage: Eukaryota > Metazoa > Chordata > Actinopteri > Uranoscopiformes > Ammodytidae > Hyperoplus > Hyperoplus immaculatus. The sequence goes on along the minus strand of OX442355.1, from coordinate 1,721,630 downwards.
ACCCAGGGACAGATACTCCTGGACGGGCTGGACATCTGTGAGGTCGGCCTGTGCCAGCTCAGGTGGGTGGTGAACATGGATCAGTAAGAAAAGTCTGGGAGATGAAGGGTTTATCAAATCAAATCAAATCAGTTTTATTTGTACAGCCCAATATCAGAAATAGACATTTCCCTCAGTGGGCTTTACATTCCATACAGTATGACAACCTGCCCTTAGACCCTTAGCTCAGCTGAGAAAAAACTCCCAGTAAAAAAAAAAAAAAAACTTTTATCAAGATTAGAAAAAAACACATCTCAAGTGATACACATTCTGACTTTAGTAATTGTTTTTCATCAACCCACTGGCCCTGTTTCTGTGCTGGAACCAACGATTTAAATTTTTTCCAAGATTTTCTATGTCTATCTTCGTAGTGTTCTTGATATTTCTGTTAAGTTTCTGTCCATTTCAGTTTCCATGATCAAATAATACAAACACAAAATAAAGATAAGATAAAAAAAATGTTCACTTGGAAAATTTGTTTAGCATCGCATGCATCTTCAGTCCACTACAACATAGAACAACATCTGGCGGCTCATGGTGTAGTGCTTATCAATCCATCGAATCAATCAAAGCAGTCAGTATCAATTCCAAGTTGACACTGTTATGTGTGTTGTTCTGGCGCCCTCTGCAGGTCCAGGTTGGGAATCATTAATCAGGACCCTTTCCTGTGGAGCTCTACGATCAGGGACAATCTGGACCAGAGCGGTATCCACACAGACTTCAAGCTGCTGGACGTCCTGGAGCAGTGTCACCTCGGCTCTGTGGTCCATGACATGGGTGAGAGACGGAGGCACAAGGCTTTACAGAAGCATCGGATTTAATATTCTCAAAATAAGGCCTTTAGAGTTTTGAATATCCTTACTTGTTCTTATTGGCCTTTCGTAGCATTAAATATAAAAAGTCATAAGCATGTTTTCCAGGCAAGGCCATGGAGAGGGGTCAAGTCAAGCTCTTTTTATGAAGAATATAGACACACTTTATAAAGCTATTTCTATATGAATATGAGTTTAATGTTATTTTTTAAATTTAAAGTACCTTAAAATGTGTACAGGTTTCCATTATACCCCTCCTATTTTTTCCAGTATGGCCCTTAATGTGGCATTAAGAAGTCTTGTATTTAACTAGTAGATTCCTGGGGGTTCCTTGAAAGCGGAAGTCATTCATGAGGTGACAGGGTGAATTAGGGATGAGCTGAAGAGCTTTTTTGAACGCAGGTGTGTCTGTTTTGATTAAAACCACCTGACTCACAGTCTTTTACTTCACTCCACCCTGCATCATTCTGTCTAGTTGACTTCTTTATAGTTTGTGTTCAGTGTTGTGGGTGCTGGTGCCTATCCCAACGTGCATTAGGTGAACTGAAAGGGAATTATAGGTAAACGATGTACTGTTTGTCTCTGCCGCCTACTTCTTTGCGGCAACAAAGACAAGAGTATTCTAAAGTGTTAGAACAGCCCCATTCTTTTAAAGTTATTGAAAATGAAGCGATTAATTTACGGCTTAATAATAATTATTATCAAACCTGCCTCCAGTCAATAGAAGCAGAATTGTGCTCTGCAAAATGTTAATTTGACTCAAACATATACTTATAAATAGTAAAATCAGTGACATTTGAATATTTGGAGTGGTCTCTTCATTTTTTCCAGAACAATAGATTTTTATTTATTTCAGAGTACACATAATTAAACTGTATTATTGCAATAAAAACTGTGAAAAAAACTGTGTATATTTATTTTTTTATATATACAATTGTGTGGGTGTGTGTGTCAGGTGGTCTGGATGCGGAGATTGGAGAGAGAGGAAAGAACTTCTCCGCGGGGCAGAAGCAGCTGCTGTGTCTGGCCAGAGCTCTGCTGACTTCTGCAAAGGTAAAAACCGTGTGTGTGTGTGTGTTGTTCTCTCTCTGTCACTCCCAAACACAGATCAGCTGTTTACAGAGGGTGCGGCTCACCTCTCCTAACAAATCACGGGATGTTCTCAAAAAGATTTTATTTTCATTATTAATCCTCTCTCACTCAGTTATGTCTTGATGTGATGTTGCAACTTTAAAAAAAAACTGATCCCCTGTCAAAAAAATGCCAAAAATAACAACGCCGTTTTTCTAGATGGGTTAGTTTTTTCGATGACATTTCTTCAGTTTATTCACTTGTGTAAAGACAGCATTAGGCAACATTCAGTGCATTGGCAGTAACATAATTCATCTCTGATATGACTGTAGGAAAGAAAACGTTTAAAGATGATATTAACCAAGCACTAACGCTCACACTGCCACTCCTTTTTCTATTTCTGTGACATTGTGTGATTCGTTCTCATTAGTGGAACCTGACTCTGCGACCTGTTTGATTGTGGTTAGACCGGGTCAATCAGCGGTTGCTCACGGAGGAAGGCATTAGACTAAAAAACATGTGTGCACGTTACCAGAGCTGAACCTAAACATCAAGAGATATATTATCTTTTGTGTGGAACCCAGGATGAATAGTTGTTACTACGGTATAACTAACGGGGATGCTTAACAAATAAAAAATAAGCAAATGCTCAAGGCCCCCGGTCTCTAGGGGGTCCGTTTAAAAAAAAATATTTTAATGACAACATGAGACCGTAAAGAAATAATGGTTCCTCAGAAAAAGTCACGAGGAATAGCCCTACACGTCTGCACATGCTAGTTTGGACACTATGTGAGCTTCAACTGGTATTGACGATACACCAGTTGGTTCGGAGACATATAGAGAGTAAACACGTTGAAATGAAGACAACCACAGAACCGGCTTTCTATCATTTATAAAATCGGTATTATAATATAATGAATAAGGTTTTTTTTCTTCCCTTGGCCCAGCTATCCTGTTATTCCTAACCCTACATTTTTACTGAAGTGATGTCACATTAGTAAAATGTAGGGTTATAGACAGTGAGACCATAAAACACTCTTTCTGCCTTTACTCAGGCTAGGATCAACCGATTTCAAAAATGTTTTCACATTTATACTACATAGGATCTCAGAGTTCGATACACCTTGATATTTCCACTGGTGAAGTAGGTCTTTAACAGTATTGTTTTCCCGTCTACAGGTGATGTGTATCGATGAAGGCACAGCGAGCATCGACCAGGAGACGGAGAAAGCGCTGCTACAAATCATCAGTGAGAAGTTTCACAACACGACCGTCCTCACTGTTGCACACAGGTAAAAACAAAAGCTTTCATCTGGTTTTGTATGTAATTTTTTTTTTTGTCAAAATCAGTGAATATCTCCTCATGATCTGCTACCTGTCTGTGCAGTGTTAAGAAACAGCCAGGGGCGCACTTAGCTCAGTTGGTAGGGCGTCCCCCCCCATGGGCCTCGGCCAGCAGCGGACCCGGGTTCGATTCCAGCCCGCGGTCGTTCTCTGCATGTCACTCCCCTCTCTGCCCCATTTCAACTCTGTCTCTACACTATCAATAAAGCATAAAAATGCCAAAAAATGGGCATGTTGCTAGTTATGGTAGGCTCTCTTTGTTTACATACAGTTTTATGACTTCACCTTTTAATTTAAACTCTTGGCTCATCTTTCATGCCACTGCCATCGGTGTAGGAGTGTGTGTGTGTGTGTGTGTGTGTGTGTGTGTGTATGAATGGGTGAATGTGGTAAGAATTGTAAAGCGCTTTGGGGCTGAGAAAATCGGCTTAAAAGCGCTAAATAAGTCAAGTCCATTTACATGAAATTTGGAAATATATACTGTATTATATATTTATTTCTTTGTGTGTTTGTGTTCGTCCCGCAGGATCAACACCATCATGGAGAGTGACCGGGTGCTGGTGATGGATGGGGGGAAGGTGGTGGAGTTCGACACTCCGGCCGCTCTCTTACAAAACGAACAATCCCACTTCCACCGGCTGGTCAACCAGGACGGACAGTGACACAGCTAAGAAACTGACTCTGGAACAGATCTATTTTTATATTTATAATATACTGTAAAATAACGTTTTTTGACAAGTTTTTTTTTTTTTTTTTTTTTTTTTTTTTCTGCACCGTTCTGCTTCACACATTTTAAACATATTGTATAAAGATAAAAAATCTGCTATTTCGGGAGCAGAGAAGCTGTGAAAACGTTGGATACTGACGTGGAGTATGCCTGAAATGGACGACTTTCCTCAACTAAGAAATCAATATTTTTACAAGTTTCTTTGAGAATTTCCAAGAATAATGTCAAAAATTACGAGTTTTTCCTCAAATTAATGTCCCGTTCCCTGGCTCTGTTATCATAGAAAAGTGATAATATATGTTGATCTATCTTTTTATTGTTTATTTTATGCTGAAGTATAGTTTATTCAACACTAAAGCTGCATGAATGTTATTCTGCTGGAATTCCTTTTGAATAAAAAATACACTCTTTAAATTTAAATGTCTCTGCCTATTTGATTTGTAGAAATGTTTCACTATTAAGCAACACACTTGGGACTGCATATTAGTAAATCAACTATATGTCTTTCTGAGATTTTTTGTTTAACCAATTCGTTATAATTAATTTCCTTTATCACGCTGAAAAACCATATCCACTGAAATCTTTCAAATTGGTCAGACTATAAGGTTACAGCACAGCTTTTTCTTAACATACTATTTTTAATGACACAGGTCTTATTCATTTCATTATTTTATCATGTTTTCCACACAAAAAAACACTTGTACAGGTTTGTATGATCACGTGTTTTATGAACTAACAAACCACATATCTTCATTAACTAAAATCACAAACGAATCGTTGTATTTCTGTTGATTAAAACTTCAAAACAAAAACAAAGTTGAAATAAACGAAGGAAAGTCAACTCAAACTCGGAGGAATATCTTCACAACCAAATAGTTGTTTTGGCATTGTTTCTTGGAAAAGTATCTCAAACTGGGGGTGCCGTTAGCTCAGTAGGTAGGGTGTCCTCCCCCCGGGCCGGGTTCGATTCCTGCCGGCGGTCGTTCTCTGCATGTCACTCCCCTCTCTGCCCCATTTCACTTCTTGTCTCTTCACACTGTCAAATAAAGCATGAGTAAAAAAAAAGGTATCTCAAACATTGAATAGATGAACATAATGCAAATAACGAATACATGGACTATAATTGTTGCAGCTACCACTGGCACTGCATTGAACAGCTCAAAACACACCTGTAGACATTCTATATGTGTTAGTGTGAAATGTGACGTAGCCTTTAGACATTAAGATTAGAATATGTTAGATCATATTCAAATCTAAACGCCTAATCATTTTTGGAGGAATTTCTTTTATGTTGTCTATTGGTGCAGTCACATAATTAAGGCGCCCTTTAGTTGTTAAACTATAATGATTAATAAATCCAGTTCTTGAGTAATTTACATTGTTACCACGCCTGTTTTTATTTGCCCAGAGAACAGAGTTGTTGTTGTTATAATCCTGCAGCCACGGGGATTATATGATGACTGTGTGAATGCCAGGGATCTCTGCAGATTCTTTGTGCCTGTAATCAGAGTGAGTCACACACAGTGAACGCCTGACCGCCGCTCCCTTGGCTCAGCGCAGCATATTTCTCGTGTTAACAAGCGTATCGCGTCGTCAGGGGGGAGTGTTCGGTTTATGTTTTATGTTCCCGAATGTCAAGGTTTCAAACTGTTGACACTGGCTACAACATTCTGCATATGAGTGTGTGTGTGTGTGTGTGTGTGTGTGTGTGTGTGTGTGTGTGTGTGTGTGTGTGTGTGTGTGTGTGTGTGGGGCTATGTGTGTATTTACATATGCATATGTGAACAGACGTTTTGATGTTCGAAGAAAAGCAGGTCAATGATTCAAGTGGTGATGTTGTCTGCTGCTGTGTGTGTGTGTGTGTGTGTTTATGCATATGAGCCACAGGCATGTGGTAGTTAAGGTGTGTTTGTATGAGGGTGTGTGATGTCAATGCGTGAATGTCTGTGTGTGTGTGTGTGTGTGTGTGCGAGAGTGTTTGCGTGTGTGTGTGTGTGTTGACAGTTGATTGTAGGCGGATTCGTTTTTTAAGGTTGAACCTGTTTGTCTGCTCCAAGTTGAATACTCCTCCACCTGACTGACACTCCTGAAACTCAGTCACAACCTGCGGAGCTAAAAGCATGGACGGATAACTCTACACTCAAACTCTTTACACACTACAACGCCAACAATACAGAGGCTGGAGAACGCGCCAAAACACCTGTTGGATGGAGCCTCAGGTCAGTTTCATTTATGAGTTTTGTATTTGTTCATCTGTGGGCTTGTGTGTGGTGACTGGCTCTTATGGCGGCAAAATTTTGGGTTGACAAGGAGCTGCATTTTAAGTTTCACATAGTTTTCTGTCAAATCTCAGCTGTGGTGGCCACTCAAGTCATTTTTTGTTGTAGTTTAATCAACTCTTAGTGCATCATGTTAAACCAGTGGGCGGTATACTGTACGTTTATTTTCATTCATATTGTTTGTATATCTCTTTAAAAAAAACAAATCATTTTTTGAAAATCTACTTAAAGAAAAAGCCATGTCAGTTCATTTTGATGGTTCACATTGCACCTTGATGTGTGAACCCTTTTCTTATAAGTACAAACTAAGGCCAAATTGATAATGTGTGGGTTGCTCACAGTTTTGTTTGGTAAATCAATTTGTTTTTTATTTTGATGGTTACTATCTCCATTGTGCATTGAGCTGCATTGTAGTTTCTGTCAACTCGGCTGTTGTTATTCATGTCTTGTTCTGTTATTACCATTGTTTGAATCAAATCTTAATGCATACGATTAAACAAGCAGGCAGTATATTTCTGTTCATATTTTGTCATAACACCCTCAGAAATGTATTTCTCTAAAATTAATTAATCTATAAAAAAAAGAGGCCATGAAAAAGTTTATTTTGATGGGCTGACATCTGCTCCAGCCTGATGACCAATGTACCAATATTTAATTGAACAAACATTTTTGTATGGATGACGAGCTTTATTGTGCATCCAGCTCCTACTGTCTGAACGTTTTCATTGTAACTCCACAGGCGTGTGCACTTTGGCTCAGCTGTAAAACTGCTTAATGTGTAACTTTTGAAGTAGTAAATCGGCTGCTTCCTTTGCTCAGATGTTATTTGGAGCTGTGTGAGATATCGGCTTAATGCCAGTGAATCTGATTGATAGTATTTTAGTATTTGGTTTAAGGCAGTAAATGTGGAGGGAGTTCATTTAAAGACAGGGTGGATTTGTACATTTAATTCATGGAAAACACAAATTAAATTCAGATTAAGTATTGTAAAAATGCACTTTTTTAAAGATGTAGATAGGATCATTTAACTACATCATATTGAGTGTGTTGGTTGATTAGAAATTGTAATTGTTGTGTGTTTTCATATATTGTATCGTGATGCAGTGTTGTCTGAATGACAAACCTTGACATCCTACACATGAAAATATATATTTCTGATAATCTTAGTCTCTTTGACTATAAAGAGATAACATGTATAAACATTTTGCCTTGTAATTTTAACATCCCACGCAGATAATCCTGCGATAATTATTTTAGTATCAATGTAGACCTTATTGCCTGATCACATTTAATATTAATTCATGTAAAGGCTCGCTGACACTGTTTGAATGGTGGAAAAATTCTACATTTTCAAATATCATATAGGTTAAATTTGTGATCAAAAAGTCAGCAAAGATTTATTTTATCTTGATCTTAATTTACACACTTTTATTGTAATATGTGTTATGGTTAAAACTGCTATTAGGTTGTAATGCAAAATAAATCACAGTTTCACTCATGCACGTTATTTTCCCACGATCTTGATTCTCAAAAGAACATAATGTTTCTGGATTAGCCTACTGGAGTTCTGCCAGTACAGGTATAACTGTACCAGAGAGTGCTGGGTGTGGACACTTTTTTACTTTGACTGATGATATAAAGAAAACACCCAACAACAGAACACCTGTTTGTGGCGCTCTCGATAAACCTGTTCCTGGTTTTCCTCATATGGCTCCAAAAGTCCTGAGGCCAGAACACAAATACCTGAGAGATGCAGCTGCTTACATTGAAACTGGCTGTTTTTTCAAATGCATTTGAATCTCAAGTCATGTCCTCAAATGAGAAGAGAGAGACAGTTATTTAGATGTTACTTTTAATAATGCCTTTAAATTAAACAAAATATATACAGATTTCTTTGTTTATACCAAGATAATGCAAAAATATATTAATGTATATCTATAGGTATATAGATGAGTTTTAAAGGAGGGGACAAAACAAAATATGCAGTATATTGTTAGTTCTTTCAACTGTAATACAATAAAAAAAAACATACCAGTGTTAATCATAGATTATTGGGTTGGCCAAGCAGATTGCCCCACCCAAAGGTTTTTCATGTTTTTGTATTTCTTGTTTCCTCTTTTGAAATGTCAGACTGAAGTTTGCCACAGTGGTGCATTCATGGGCAACTTTATGGATTGGGAAATGTGAGTTTCTTGGTCTGAATTAGAACACCAACACTTTGTTGTTTCTCTCAATCCCTTCTGCCAAGGACGCCAATAAATTCTCAAATTGTGGGAAACACTGCAAAACTACCAACCAAGCATTTGTATTTCCTACCAAGAGTGGTTTAAATTGATTTGAGAAGTGAAGCTTTCATTGAAGGCCAAATAATATCCCTGCTATTGGGTTTCTAAGCGTACATTTTATCTTTATTAGTCAATTTACACAAGACACATTGAAATACGTATTTTCGCATACCCCCTCTCAAATTACCACAGTTCGGAGGGGGTCAGATAAACAAACAGTTTCTCATAAGCTGTTGTGGAAGAAGTTTTTTGTTGAAGAAAACTTCACTATAGACCAAAATGAAAACAAATCTTTACTTAGTTTCAAAAGACAATACAGGTGATTATGGTCAGCATTCATGCATGGAGAGAAGACCAGAGCAATGCCAGGGTCTTGACTGAGTTGTACACACAAAATGAGCTGTTTTACACAGAATGGTTGACATGGTCAGATAGGTAGAATAACAATGGAACAATCAAGTTTGGTTCTTGATGACATCAATGCTAATCTGAATCTGGGAGCTTCCAGGATGGCTCAGGGTGTGAGCTCCAATCAGACTGATTTAATTACAATAGAAACTCCAGACAAGAAACATCAGTCGTCAAGATGAGAGGAAATACACTTCATACAATGATCAAATAATGAATGTAGAGACAAGAGTAGAATTAAACTAATCAATATAAAATTGGCTTCCACACTGCACAGAAGCTAGATATGTCATTATGTAATTAAACTAAATCTGTTTACTAAACATTTTTTCTCTTCTTTCATAGGTTTAGTCAAAGGATTTTTCTAATGCCACTGTGACAAAAACTCAAGCATGTTGGTAAGAAACATCAACATTTTGCTACACACACAATCATACACATTAAAACGTATAGTGAAACATATAGTTCCAGAACAAATCTAACAAATGAAATAGTAATAAATCTGGCAATAGTAGAGATTTTTTGTTGTTGACCTCTTTATGAAACGTCTTTGCTTCCAGCCGAGACACCGCAGGGGAAGGAGTCTTTCCGACGCCCTGACTCTGGAGCGATCAGACGGGGGAGGGCTGGTCGTTTCCAACATCGAAGACAGTTCCTTAGAAACTCAGGGAGTGAAGGAAGGTACGTCTTGCTACTGAAACTTTTCTTCCCTCTTTTTTTAGGTTTTGACTATTTAGAAAGCAAGACATAATAGTGTCTTTAGCTATTAAAGTTCAATAAGTGAATCATTGTACATTTGACTCAAATCCAAGGTTGTGTTCACCTTAATGTTGTAGATATGTCATATGACGACATACTGTCATACTTAGAATGTGCAGTTTTTGTTGAGTTTACTACATCACTCTTTTAAACCTTGTAGTTATTATTTAGGCTGAGGTTCGGGTGTGTTAAATACTGCATTAAAATTAAAGCTCTCTCTCTAATGTTTCTGTTTTTCCAATCATGTAATTCAATGCATAAAATGTTCCAACACAGCTTTCAATAACCAGTCCCTTATAATACAAAAAAATCAACAACCGTTTCCAAGCAATTAAAAATAGATGGTCATAAATGTACAATTTAATATAGTACTTTTGTAATGGTTTTCCAGATTAATTTGGTCAGATTGAGGTTGAAATATAGCATAGTAGTTTTTTTAGGTTCTTTGAGATATCTCAAATGTTAAAAACTGGTAACAGATGGGGGATCCGATTTTACAAAACCCAATGCCTTGACAATATTCGTGCCATGTTTGGGGCTCTGAATATAAGTCGACCTTTTAGGTAATATAGTATAACTCAGATTCATGAGAATGTATTATTGTTCTGGAACAAGCTATTGTTTAACACTGCCATTCATTTTTGTTTTTCAGGGGATGAACTTTTGGGGGCGACAATCAATTTTGATCACCTATCAAAAGACGAGGTGTTAAAAGTGCTGAAGCTGATAGAGCCATATGATGACAACATCCAAGTCCTCACCAAGAAAAACCGGAGCAGTAGTCTTGGAAATCTGGTCGACTCGACTAACAAGACCCCTGAGACGGTGGGTGGAATACTGATATTATCAAATCTAAATTAATGAATGATTCCTTGAAATATCTGGGTGTTCTGTTAAAGATTTACTGCAGGTTCAACCAAAACAAAATATTGTTATTATTATTCTAATAACCAATTTTTGTTTAATATTTCTAGATGCTGCAGGATTCCTACAACAAGCTCTACAACACCAAAATAAGGAAGTATATGAGAGGTCAGGAGGACGGCAGTGCCAACGGGGAAGTTCACGCTAACTCTGAATTGCCTCGCATCGGGGTTGACTTTGGACGCCTGAAAACCAAGACGTCGAACACAGAAGTTAATGCTAATTCACGATCTGATGATGATGAAGAATTAACATATGGAGGCAACATGAACCTTCCACAGTGGGGTCAGGGGTATAATGGGACTGCTGTAAGTGGATCTCAGGTACAGAGACTGAACGCCAATGCCAGAAGTCCAGAGTTCGATCGATCTGGAAATGGCCCATCACTTGACTTGACAAGACCTGGAAGTGGACTAGAAAGAACTTTAAGAACTTCGGAAATAGGCATGGACTTAGAAGGTTCAGATGTTAGTACATCTGACATGAGAATGAACATTAATGGAGGGAACATCTCTGGACCTTCCTTTGGTGATTCAAAATGGGGGGTCCAGACACCAGATGTAGGAACCCCAGATTTTCGCTCGGGTAAACCTGGTCTCAGTTATTCCAAGAGACTGAAAAACCCAGATCTAAATGTGGATGATCCTCGTGGGTATGTAGAGTCACCCAATCTTAGGCTGGCTGGGAGACCAACTGACATAGACCTTGAAATGTCAGGTATTGATGGTCTAAATGGGCGGGACATAGACATGTCTTTAGGGAAAAAGATAAAAGGTGGGATTACTGCACCTAATGTAAATTTACCCACAGCTGACCTTAAAGGGCCAAACTTCGGCATTGACAGTCAATCAGTTGGCGTTAAAGGTAAAACTGGAACTTACAAGGCTCCTAAGTTTTCAATGCCCAAATTTGGTTTACCAGATATTCAGGTTCCAGGTTTTAATGGAGATGTAGATCTCAACTCTCCAGATGTAAACCTGGGTTCACCCAAAGGAAAATTCTCAATGCCTAAATTGAACATGCCTGGCTTAGATGTTTCAGGAAAAAACCTGGACATAGATGCATCCCTAAACAGACCAGATATGCCATCCGGAGGTCTTGATGTAGGTTTATCTAAGCCAGGGTTTGATATTAATGCCCCTTCACTTGGTCTGAAAGGCCCACGATCAAAGCTAGAAATGCCTGATGCTGATATTAGAGGTCCATCAGGAAAAATGACGATGCCAAGTCTATCAATGCCAGATTTCGGACTGTCAGGACCAAAGCTGAAAGGGTTTGATGGTGAGACTCCAGACTTTGACCTGAAGGGTCCAAGGGCTGACCTAGATGTTGATGTTGCCGGTCCATCTGGGAAATTCAAAAAGCCAAATTTTAAGCTTCCCAGTTTCGGTCTTTCTGGTCCAAAATTAGATGGTCCTGATTTGGACCTCAAAACACCTAACTTAGATATCTCTGGTCCTAATCTCAGTGGTGGAATAAATGCACCGGACATAAATATGCCCAAGGTGGACCTTAAAAGCCCCAAACTGGATCTCAATGCCCCAAATATTAACATGCCATCAGGTAAACTGAAAATGCCAGAGCTTAAGTCACCAGATTGGAGTCTGAAAGCTCCAAAGATAAAGGGTGGGCTTGAAGCCCCTGACTTTCCAAACATGGGCCTTAAATCTCCTAAATTAGACATGAACACTCCAGATATCAACATTGGTTCACCTGAAGGGGGGCTGAATTTGCCCAAAATGAAAATGCCTAAATTTGGCCGCCCAAGCCTCAAAGGACCTGAACTAGATGGCGAGTTTGATGGCCCAGATGTAGATATAAATGCACCCGATGTCGACCTGAAAGGTCCTAAAGCTGACTTCGGTTCACATTTTAGCATGCCCAATTTTGGCTTTTCTGGTCCAAAGTTGGATAGCCCTGATTTGGATCTCAAGAAACCTGACCTAGATATTTCTGGTCCTAACTTTGGAGGAATTAATGCGCCAGACATAAATATGCCTAAAGTTGACCTCAAAAGCCCCAAATTGGATCTCAATGCCCCAAATATCAACATGCCATCAGGTAAACTGAAAATGCCAGAGCTTAATGCTCCTGATTGGGATGTTAAAGCACCCTCAGGTAAATTTAAATTGCCTAAATTCAATCTTGGGGGTACATTACCAAAAGGAAAGAATTTGGACCTGAATGCAGATCTTAAGTCACCAGATTGGAGTCTGAAAGCTCCAAAGATAAAGGGTGGACTTGATGGCCCTGATTTGGACATACCAAATGTTGACCTTAAAGCTCCTAAATTAGACATCAACTCTCCAGATATCAACATTGGTTCACCCAAAGCAAAGATTAAAAAGCCAAAATTCAAGTTTCCTAAATTTAGCTTCCCAAGCCGAAAAGCTCCTGAACTAGACGGCAACTTTGATGTCCCAGATGTAGATATAAATGCACCCAATCTCAACCTAAAAGGTCCTAAAGCTGACTTTGATCTTGATGGTCCATCAGGAAAATTCAAAAAGCCAAATTTCAGCATGCCTGATTTTGGCTTTTCTGGTCCAAAGTTGGATAGCCCTGATTTGGACCTCAAAACACCTAACCTAGATATCTCTGGTCCTAACCTTGGGGGAATCAATGCGCCAGACATAAATATGCCCAAGGTTGACTTTAAAAGCCCCAAACTGGATCTCAATGCCCCAAATATCAACATGCCATCAGGTAAACTGAAAATGCCAGAGCTTAAGTCACCAGATTGGAGTCTGAAAGCTCCAAAGATAAAGGGTGGACTTGAAGCCCCTGACTTGGACCTGCCAAACATGGGCCTTAAAGCTCCTAAATTAGACATGAACACTCCAGATATCAACATTGGTTCACCTGAAGGGGGTCTGAATTTGCCCAAATTAAAATTGCCTAAATTTGGCCGCCCAAACCTTAAAGGACCTGAACTAGATGGCGAGTTTGATGGCCCAGATGTAGATATAAATGCACCCGATCTCAACTTGAAAGGTCCTAAAGCTGACTTCGGTTCACATTTTAGCATGCCTAATTTTGGCTTTTCTGGTCCAAAGTTGGATGGCCCTGATTTGGATCTAAAAACACCTGACCTAGATATATCTGGTCCTAACTTTGGTGGAATAAATGCACCAGACATAAAAATGCCCAAGGTTGACCTTAAAAGCCCCAAACTGGATCTCAATGCCCCAAATATCAACATGCCATCAGGTAAACTGAAAATGCCAGAGCTTAATGCTCCAGACTGGAGTCTGAAAGCTCCAAAGATAAAGGGTGGGCTTGATGCCCCTGACTTGGATTTACCAAACATGGGCCTTAAAGCTCCTAAATTAGACATGAACACTCCAGATATCAACATTGGTTCACCTGAAGGGGGTCTGAATTTGCCCAAATTAAAATTGCCTAAATTTGGCCGCCCAAGCCTCAAAGGACCTGAACTAGATGGCGAGTTTGATGGCCCAGATGTAGATATAAATGCACCCGATCTCAACCTGAAAGGTCCTAAAGCTGACTTCGGTTCACATTTTAGCATGCCCAATTTTGGCTTTTCTGGTCCAAAGTTGGATAGCCCTGATTTGGACCTCAAAACACCTAACCTAGATATCTCTGGTCCTAACCTTGGGGGAATCAATGCGCCAGACATAAATATGCCCAAGGTTGACTTTAAAAGCCCCAAACTGGATCTCAATGCCCCAAATATCAACATGCCATCAGGTAAACTGAAAATGCCAGAGCTTAAGTCACCAGATTGGAGTCTGAAAGCTCCAAAGATAAAGGGTGGACTTGAAGCCCCTGACTTGGACCTGCCAAACATGGGCCTTAAAGCTCCTAAATTAGACATGAACACTCCAGATTTCAACATTGGTTCACCTGAGGGGGGGCTGAATTTGCCCAAAATGAAAATGCCTAAATTTGGCCTCCCAAGCCTAAAAGGACCTGAAATAGACGGCAACTTTGATGGCCCAGATGTAGATTTGAAGGCACCAAATTTGAACTTGAAAGGTCCTAAAGCTGACCTAGATGTTGATGGTTCATCGGGAAAATTCAAAATGCCAACTTTTCACCTGCCTGAATTAGGCTTTTCTGGTCCAAAGTTGGATGGCCCTGATTTGGACCTCAAAACACCAAACCTAGACATTTCTGGTCCTAACCTTGGTGGAATAAATGCACCAGACATTAAAGGTCCCAAACTTGATCTCAATGCCCCAAATATCAACATGCCATCAGGTAAACTGAAAATGCCAGAGCTTAATGCTCCGGACTGGAGTCTGAAAGCTCCAAAGATAAAGGGTGGACTTGATGCCCCTGACTTGGACTTACCAAACATGGGCCTTAAAGCTCCTAAATTAGACATGAACACTCCAGATATCAACATTGGTTCACCCAAAGCAAAGATTAAAAAGCCAAAATTCAAGTTTCCTAAATTTAGCTTCCCAAGCCTAAAAGGACCGTCAATTGACAGCAACATCGATGTCCCAGATGTAGATATAAATGCACCCAATCTCAACCTGAAAGGTCCAAAAGCTGACTTTGATATTGATGGTCCATCAGGAAAATTCAAAAAGCCAAATTTTAGCATGCCCGATTTTGGCCTTTCTGGTCCAAAGTTGGATGGCCCTGATTTGGACCTAAAAACACCTAAACTAGAT
The DNA here is from genome assembly GCA_949357725.1 of Hyperoplus immaculatus. Lineage (NCBI taxonomy): Eukaryota > Metazoa > Chordata > Actinopteri > Uranoscopiformes > Ammodytidae > Hyperoplus > Hyperoplus immaculatus. Next base: position 1,706,333 of record OX442355.1, on the reverse strand, counting down.
ATCTCTGGTCCTAATCTCGGTGGAATAAATGCACCAGACATAAGTATGCCCAAGATTGACCTCAAAAGCCCCAAACTGGATCTCAATGCCCCAAATATCAACTTGCCATCAGGTAAACTGAAAATGCCAGAGCTTAATGCTCCAGACTGGGATGTTAATGCACCCTCTGGTAAATTGAAAATGCCTAAATTCAATCTTGGGGGTACATTACCAAAAGGACCAAATTTGGACCTAAATGCAGATCTTAAGTCACCAGATTGGAGTCTGAAAGCTCCAAAGATAAAGGGTGGACTTGATGCCCCTGACTTGGACTTGCCAAACATGGGCCTTAAAGCTCCTAAATTAGACATCAACTCTCCAGATATCAACATTGGTTCACCCAAAGCAAAGATTAAAAAGCCAAAATTCAAGTTTCCCAAATTTGGCTTTTCTGGTCCAAAGTTGGATAGCCCTGATTTGGACCTCAAAACACCTGACCTAGATATTTCTGGTCCTAACTTTGGTGGAATAAATGCGCCAAACATAAATATGCCCAAGGTTGACCTTAAAGGCCCCAAACTGGATCTCAATGCCCCAAATATCAACATGCCATCAGGTAAACTGAAAATGCCAGAGCTTAATGCTCCGGACTGGGATGTTAATGCACCTTCAGGAAAATTGCCCAAAATGAAAATGCCTAAAGTTGGCCTCCCAAGCCTAAAAGGACCTGAAATTGACGGTAACTTTGATGTACCAAATTTAGATATAAATGCACCTAAGATCAACCTTAAAAAGCCCCATTTGAAAATACCTAATGTGGGGTTTTCTAGTCCAGACTTTGATGGGCCAGACTTTGATGGGCCAGACTTTGACCTCAAATCACCATATCTTGATGCCAATTTACCAAAGGGACCAAATTTGGACATAAATCCAGGCCTGAAAACTCCAGATTTAAATCTCAAAGCTCCAAAGATGAAAGGTGGATTCAATGTCCCTACGATGGGCTTACCAAACATGGACATTGAAGCTCCCAAGGTAGATATGAACACTTTAAAAATGCCCAGTTTAAATGCACCAGATCTCAGTCTCCCTGGACTTGGGGCAAAAGCGCCAGACATTAATCTTTCAGGGCCTAAAGTGAAAGGTGCTGGATTTCGTATGCCAGATTTAGACCTCAATGCAAAACGTCCTGATCTAGGAATCAATGGTAACATTGGACGACCTGACATGGACTTCAATGCCCCAGACATTAATTTTCCCTCAGGAAACATCCAGGGTCCTGATCTTAAATTGAACAGAAAAGTCAGACTCCCTTCTTTTGAATCAACAGAGTTTGGAGCCCCAGATCTTAACATGGCAGGGACTGATATTAACTTTGATGATTTTAGACCAGCAAATCTGGATGTCTCTCCTCGAAATGCAAAATTCAACATGAAACCACCACAATTAAGGGGCAATATCTCAGGTCCAAAGATTAGTTCTCCAAACATGGATCTCAGGATGCAAAGACCAGATATGCAGAGTCCCCAGATGTATGATCCTTCACTAAATGTCAGAGTGCCTTCATATAAGAATCACAGGTCAGATATCCCAGGTGGGGTAAACATGAGAATGCCTGACCTGGACATAGATAGAGATGTCAGATTTCATCACAACGATATGAAGCCACCTAGGAACAATGCCAGGTCCAGCTACCCAGTGGTGGATCCTCGTTTAGGCCACAACGTTGATTTCACCCGTCAAGATCTCAACATTGATGATTTCACAGGCAGGGAACATGTGCTCAGAGCCAGAGGTTCAGAACAGGCTTTCCAGGTACCACACAACTACGGCCAAAGATCCCCGCCCGCTGTTAATATTGGCATGATGGACCCACGACAGAGGTCCCCGCCCGCTGTAAATATGGGCAATATTGACCCTAGACAAAGGTCCCCACAGGGTGTAAATATGGGCATGATAGACCCAAGACAAAGGTCCCAAGCAGGTGTTAATATGGGCATGATCGACCCAAGACAAAGGTCCCAAGCAGGAGTTAATATGGTGGACCCTAGACATAACAGAAGAATTCCTCAAGGCAACGTACAAGTAAAGCCTCAGAGGTCCATGCAGCAAGTACTTAATGCAGCAGGTAATCTACATCACTCTCAAGGTTCAAGAACAAGAGTACCCGACGGTTCAGATGGATACATGGTCACTGTTTTTCCCAATCAACCACAAAGTCAAAGAACGCCAAGCCGAAAATATAACACACTCGGAGGGCCCGTCTTTGATCCAAGAAACGTGCACCTTGACGTTCCAAATGAAAATGACGTAAAAGGTTCAACGTTTTTCTCCAACCTCATGTAGGTTTCAGACGAGATTCCTCCATTAGCAGGACCAAAGGTGTCTCTTAATATTATGCCTTTTTTTATTGGGTTTATTTATTGTGACTTAAGTGGATGTATGTTATCGTATGAGTTATGGTTATGTATTTTTCAAACATGTCATTTACTGCCTCATTTAAGCTTGTTTTTTTGTATATAAAGCCCATATTGTTGCTTTGTAATGATGCAGCCTACATTACATTGCAGTATTCATGCATGCACTTGTTTCATACACACATTTAAACTTTTTCGAATTTTATTTTGTACTATGTCGGTACTATGCAATACTTGTTTTAAAAGTATATATTTTTTTTGTCTATACAAATTTTAAGTTAGTCAAATTACACCCAAAACCTCTCTCCAGTTTACTACTGTTGGATGAAATTTGTGGATTTCAGGGAACTATTACAAGACCAACATTTTTTTGTTTTATATTATCAACTGAATGTAAGATAGCCCAAAGTTGTGCACATGTTTGTATTATACTGTATGTCTATACCGTTGAAAGACCCGCTTTGTTTTATATTCATTTGGGATGTATATACTTTTGTTGAGTTTTTATTGTTTTTCATAACCATTGTTGCTTCAACACTTTTGAGTAATATAAAAAAGAATCATATTATTTAAGGTTGCTAAACAGTATATACCAAACTTTAAAAATAACTGTCATTTTAAAGGTGACCATAAAGCTATTATAATTAGTCACAATTGACACACTCTATATCATTCTGTTATAACATTGTACAGAAATAAAATATATACAACTATACATGTTTTCTATTTCGTATTTTTCCACTTTATTTTTGCTAGGTTTTTATCAAGTTTTGATTTATTTACGTTTGAATGTTTGCTTTAAAAAGATATAATGCAAAAAAAAAAATATTTTAAATTATATTAATTTCATTGAACTGAATTATTTTAACACATGGCCAATTTTTAAAACGTGCAAGAAATTAAAAAAGCTTTTTGGTTGTTCCTAATGTTTCTTATCTCCACAAAATCCCTTAATTAAGTTATTTAAATTGGAGGTATCTTAGGTTTAAACAAAGCTAATTGCTTTAGCAGGTGGGTATCATTGTTGTTGTTGTTTTTTTGGAAAGCACCAAAATTACAAATACTACATTTTGAGTAAAAGTCCTCTATTTAATATCTTAAAGTACAGACGTATTATCAGCTAAATTTAAAATAACTAATTCTCCAGTAAAATATATGTCTAACATATCTATAACTTTGGGAATAATCCTCTTGATTTTACTAACTCCAAGTGCTGGACACATTTTTAGTAACAAATCACATTTACAATTGAATCACCTCAGTAAAGAATCTCTTCACAGCCCATGTGGACAGGAGGAACATTACATGATTTAATATTACCAGCGATGTAGGAAGTAACATCTGTCATTGCTTGTTTCTTGTTTCTCTAATTTATTAAATTTGAAAAAACAATGATTATGGTTTTATTCTATGTCTATAAGATATTTTTAATGTTTAGAGATTTCAAATTAAAATGGTTGTTTTATTGTTTTATTTTCCCGGAGCTGATTTTATGAATTTTATTTTTAAAGGTGAGCTTCCGTTCCGATACGTGACGTCACTAGCAAGCGCCAGCACGCGTCGCAAGAACATAAGCGTCCGCGACCTTTTCCTGCAAAAGCATACACACTTCGAGCCCGTTTATAATGTGTTTATTATGATTTAAGGAAGAAATACATTTGTGAGTGTGTGTGAGGGACTGGAAGACGAAAGGAACCGAAATGCTTCGTTGTTGTCTGGTGATTTGCGGCAGAGGAGCCTCGAGAAGGGTGAGAAACGTTTGACTTTATTCAGTAAACACAGGTGTGACAGACATCTGAGCTATACTAGCACACAATCTAATGATATGAAGGCAAAGTGCTGTCTAAATATATTAAATATATGAGCTAGAGCCGCAGGTGTTGCCCTTGTTTTATGAAATTGTTTAGATTATTATGACATCGGATCCTTGGAAGCTTTTGAATTTGATTTCAGTTCTCAAATGTTCAATAGCCACTTTGCTGATTTATTTGATTGATTATAAACATGAAACAGTTTCAGTATTAAAATCATTTATGAAACAGTATAACAAACATTTAGCACAGCTCAAGTGTCTCATATTATTGTACATTTAATATTTGGGTGACGGTCCTTTTTTCTCTGGTAATTTATAATTGCAATTATGTCATTATTTAAAAGCACATATAAAAAACTGCATGAAAAACACATTATTTGAAAATATTGTATGTAGGCATCCTCGATACTATTATATTCAGAAAGGACTGCTGTTACTGTTAGACATGTCTAGTTATAAAAACGTGCAAACGAGCTAGTTTAGTCAATGGGATAGTTGCTTGTTGTGAACAGATATCAAACCTTCACAGCAGTGTGTTCTCCTCACACTCTCTCTTTTCGTTCTCCGTTTAACTACCAGTGCTTGAGCTAAGCTAACTTGGATAAGCGACCTCTGCCCATTTCTATATATATATATAAAATGCACAAACAGTTACAGGAACGGTCTCTGTAGCCTTCTCTTGAGCCAGAGAGTGAGGCAAAAAGCTAAACATGTTGAATATCCTTTTGACTCCTGCGTTTTCTTGTGCCAAGTTCGCCTCTTCGTTCGCCGGTGAGAACGCTCTCCCTTCAAACCTCCTGCTGCCGTCAAACCTGGTGGATCCGACCAGGTTAAGTGAGTCCAATCTGTAGCTTCATCTGCTGTGTTGTAGTCTAGCCGATGTGATGCAAACATTATACCAAACATGTTGGAGAACATCACACACAGAGAATGCAGTAAAATCAGGGATTTCAAGATGTTTGTTGAAGTCATTCATTTTAACAACATAATAGAGTCCAACGTTTTTACAGAACAGATTTTGTTACAGCCTATTTTCTTTTTATAAATAAAAAAATACATTGTACAGGTTTAAAAATAAATCAATTATCCATCCCTCCCCCCAGAGCGTGCCCCCCCTCCCCCTGACTGCCCGCTCCCTGTCCTGCGGCGTTGTGATGCGGTGGTCCCGGCTCACCTGAGCCCCGTTCACACCTGGGTCGAGACGCTGCAGCAGCCGGACGCAGAGCCGCTCGGTTTGGCTCAGCTTCACCCCGATGTGTTCGCCGTGCGGCCAAGGTAAAAAAAACTTTATTTTTTTTTCAGTCTTAAACTTTTCAAGGCGCTCCCTTGGTGTAGTGGTGTAGAGCACGTACCATTTGAGGCTGATTCCTTATTACAGCAGACCCGGGTTTGACTCCGGCCCGGGATGTTCTCTGCATGTCATCTCCCCATTTCAACTCTGTCACTCTACAACTGTCCAATTAAGGTGAAAATACCGTAAAAAAAAAATATCTAGAAAAATAAATAAAAACCGTTTCAATTTGTCAGGAGAGAATTGGTTCTTCTTCTTAGATTGTTTGCCAAACACAGTTGTCATTACCTTATTCTGAGCAGCCATCCAATGATTTCTTATTAATATATAATATAGAGAATAATGCAAAAACAAAAAAACTTTTCAACTTAACGTTTTAGTGTATTTCCCAAAACGCGAGTCATCGTTACCTGGATGTGAGCATTCAATGATTTTTTTCGTATGAATATAAATTGTGCTGTGGACACCAAATGAGAGTAAAAAATCTGTCAATCCTCTTTTAATCCGTTGTTTGTTTCTCTCTCTCCTCTCAGGCTCGATATTCTCCACGACGTAGAAATATGGCAGAGGAATTTTAAAAGAATCGTAAGTCACATATTCTCATGTTCATAAAGGGTTTTGTCCTTAATGTTGTAAGATGGTTTCAGTCTGGGATTTTAATCATTCAATAATTCAAAATCCACTATAGACCTAATTCACAAGAAATGCCTCAAAGGGCTGTACGAAATAACTAATATAACTACACAACAATCCATACAAAAACCAGAGAAGTGCTTTAAAGCGCATTTTTCAAAATTGTGCAGTACGCTGGGACAGGGGGGCGCAGTTACCCTTTAAGAACAGGAAATATGACATAAATAATGCCATATGATAAAATGCATGTGTAAGTGTATGTAAAACTAATATTTACTTTTGTGTCTCTCAGAGTCACGCCAACACAAAGGTGCGATCAGAGGTGAGAGGTGGAGGCAAGAAACCATGGAATCAGAAGGGGAGTGGGAGAGCTCGCCATGGCAGCATCCGCTCACCGATATGGAAAGGAGGTGAATGGTTTGAGTTTGATTTTGAAATCTGCGTATTTTAATTTTTTTTGTATCTATTTAAATGTAAATCAGGGATGTTCATGTATGTGGTTTGAGTTTCATTGTGAAATTTCTCTTTTGAAATTGGCTTTGTGTATTTAAAACAATTTTCCATTTAGATGTAGATAAGCGATGTTTATGTATCGTGTTCAATTTCTTCACATTATTCAAAAGGAAAGGCAGCAGATTTTCACATGGGAGAAGCTGCAACCATCAAATGTTTGACCAACGATTATCAAATCAGTTTGCCAATTATTATTATTATTATTATTATTATTATATATTTTTTTAATTTTGTTCAATTTATAACATCACATTTTATAAGCTCTTCTGTTTTATTTTTGTATTTATTCATTTATTATTATTTGTATATATCTTTTTGTTTGATTCAGACATCTTGATTTGCAAAGTAACTAAAGCTATCAGATAAATGAATTTCCCTTTTGAGGTGTATTGGATTAGAAATAGAAAGTGACATTAATAGATATAAATTAATAATATATTTTCCAAACCCTTAACCAGCTGTGTGGTGTGAGGATACTGACAGGTGTTGTGTCTCTCAGGTGGTGTGTCCCATGGACCCAGAGGACCGACCAGTTACTACTACATGTTACCCATGAAGGTCCGAGTGCAGGGACTCAAAGTGGCTCTCAGCTCCAAGATGGCTCAGGTAACAGACACATCATTTCTAAACTGACATTTGAAAAGTCTAGAAAATGGACTATTTATGTGAAAAGTGATGCCAACAAATAACTGGAATAGTTGTGAATGAACGAGAGGGAACCTACTCACATGCCTGAAATGTCCGTGAAAATGTTTTGTTAATGCCGCTTCCATTTTGAAGGTTTAATGGTAATGCATTATATAAAATAAAAAAATAAAAAAGTCTGGGTGACACTTTAGCCTAACTAATCTTTCTGTGCTGAAAAAAAAAAAAAAGTTGTTCAATTTGGTTAAAAAACGGACTACATATCGACCCCTCTTTGTATATTTTTCCAGGACTACCTTCACATCGTGGACTCTCTGAATATCCCCACACCGGACTCCCAGTACCTGCTGGACCTCATCAAAGACAGACACTGGGGCAACTCCGTGTTAATAGTCGATGTGTGAGTATCATCAGAGAAGCTCCTTTAACTTATAGCTATAATATGTAAGATTTACAATTTAAAAAAAAAAAAAAAAAAAAGTATTTATTTTTATATTATTTTCCACTGGCATTTTGTCCACAATAACCATTCCACTTAAATGTGGCTATGACTAGACTTCTTCTCTTTGGAGTCTCTACTGTTTGCCCACTACTTTCCTAAATCACACAGAAACTCAGGAAGTAACGCAAATTGGGAAATGTATCACTGGCGACAAAAATAAAAATCAAATCACCCTTTGGACGACTAATCGGCTAATTATTCAGACATGGCAGAGCATTCAATAAAGAGACCACTTATTCCTGTTACATAGTTATCTAGTACAGCTTAAAAAAACCTTTTCTGCTTTCTGCTGAAGTTGTTTTTGTTGTTTCTTTCAGAGCTGAAGAGCTTCCTGAAAACATCCTCCAGGCCACGGCCAGTCTGAAGACGGTTAACATTATTCCAGCCATCGGTGAGTCAGCTCTGCATTCCTCACGTCTCAATGGCTTTTATTGTCGTGAATCTTTGTCAGACATAAATCCTCAGGGCTGAACATCTTAGGTGTGTCAAAGCTGTGACCACACCTAGCAACTAATTTACTGCACTTTGAAGGTTAAAGAAAGGTCGGCCAAGAGACACCAGATTTTTTCAAAAGGGACACATCGTTTTCTTACATAAATTTTTTGTGGCACATATAAAATAATGGCAGAAGCATAAAGCACGTAATGACAAAGGATAGTATGGCCATCTGCAGGCACACTCTGACATTACAAGTTACTTCTGTTGTAGACCAAGGAGTAACAATTGATGTTATATGGATCAGTAATGAAGTTTTAAAGAAAACCTGTTGAACAACATTAGATAAGATACTTAATTCATTCATCAACCCCTCCCTTTAAGGGAAATTGTATTGTTTCAGTGGCAAAAATGCACATGATAAATTTTCTCTTTGTATGCCTGTATTACAGCTTATTTCAAGCTTGAAAGATAACTTGCATTTGATAAAATAAAACATCACTTATTATCCAGTTTTAATATTAAGTTGGCAATGTCTTTTCAGGACGATCGTATGGAATAAAGATATGTCATTTTAGGTTTTGAATTACAAGGAGCCATCTTTCATTTTGACGTTCTGTAGACGTGAACATATATTCTTCTGTGTTCTCTGTCAGGTCTGAACGTCCACAGCATCCTGAAACACGAGGTCGTCATCCTCACCCTGGAAACCATCAAGTTCCTGGAAGACAAGCTGCTCTGGCACGACGAGCGTTACACAGCTCTGTACCCCTTCAAACTGCCCTACTCCGACATCCCATAGAGAGCGCACACACACCATAACCTGTAATATATTCACTGACTCTAGTGACACAAATGTTTTTCTATGTGTTTATTATGTGTATTAAAACAAAACTCATCAATAAATAATGCCAATGATAAAAAAAATGCAAAGTTTTATTTAAAAAGACATGTGTAGGACTAAGGGCCTATTTAAACGTATTTAAAAAAAAAAGGCAAAAGGCTTATTCAAAAAGGATTATCGATATGTGAATCTGTGTGGAAGGAGACCGTTGGCCAGGTCGTTCCTGATCTCCCAGCGCAGGGCCGAGCGCTTCTTCTCTGTTGGCACGACGTAGGTGTTTGGCACGAACACTTTACGAGGTTTCAGCTGCAACACAGAACAAAGACTAAATATGTATGTACTGCAAAGATAATGACCAATATGTAAACTGTCAAAGCATAGCAGAGGTTTTCAGTCAATATTATAGGTAACACTTTACAAAAAGGGTACATTAGTAAACGCAATAAGCATTAGTTAACTAAGCATTAAGAGTTAGTTGATGCTTAATAAGCATGAACTACACATTACCTAATCAATTACTAACAGTTAATTAATGTACCCTTAGAGTAAAGTGTTACCATATAATACGTTTTTCATCACTGAAATAATTCACTATGTATTTATGACATTAGTGATATTTCTCTTTTGTATTACATCTCGTCTAGTGCAGATTTTATGGAGAATAGTTGGGGAGTAAATACTCACTGCTGGAGGTTCATACGCAAGTCGTTCCTGAAAATATAAAAAAAATACAACATTAGTTTTGTTGTGGCCACATGTGACAGAAACTGGACTAAGAAGTATGACATTTAAAACGAGGTAAATAACTAAACTAAATAGAACAGTTGGAAAATAAATATTTGAACGATTAATACAGGTAAAAAAGGTTTTCTTTTACAGTGTAAGATGTTTTCGTACCTTTATCTCCAGGCGTAGAGCCCTCCTGTCCGTCTCTCCTGGGATTTTAAACATTTCCCAGAGCTGCTTGTACTGGAAATACCTGTAGAGACAAACCACATGAATGACCTATACTGATATATAATCTGTGGGTATACTGTACAATGGACCATCCATTGTGTCCTGAATAAGGTAATTATTATTAATGGGAATATGAAACGAATAAAGGGGCACCATTGAACTTTCAGAAATTCTTCCCTCGATGCGTATTCTCACTACATCAGCGAGAACCAGCCCAAACCGTGACTGATTGTTTTTCAATGATGGATGAAGTAAGTTTTATTGCACTGTTTAGTTTATATTAATTAAACTAACATCATGATTCAGAACAGCTACGCAGAAACATCACATTCAAATTTTTCCGCAGAAAAATACGACTCATAAAATAATACACTTAAGTAGTACACTTATATCATCAAATAAGTGTACTACCTGTTTTAGGCAATGGGGAAGGCCTAATTTTTTAAGTTACATTGCTACCCATTAACCCATATCCAATATGTAATGTACAGTAATTGTTTTAATTGTTGAAATAACTTCATTGGGTTTTTTAAATTTGAGCAGAATTCACTCCAAGTTGCTGGTACTTACTTGGCCACTGGGTCCGACTTCTTTATGGTTGGCTGATTCACCACGGGTCTGATGACTGAAACAGCAAAAAACGTTTGATTCATTATAGATAAATGGATGTCATGAAAACAGAAACATGAGTCGGTTCATTCGGTTGTTGTTGACTTACAGGATTTGGTTTTGGGCCTGATGTCGCCTTCACTGTGAGCTCGAGTCTGTCCAAAAACGAATGGACAGTTTAGTTGGTGATATTTTACTTTTTTATTATTAACTTTTGGCATTTTCAAGCTTTATTGGATAGTGCAGAGTTGAAATGGGGAGACAGAGAGAGAGAGAGAGAGGGGGGATGACCTGCAGTAATGGTCCAGGGGTCGGATTTGAACCCGCGACCATTGCAACGAAGGCCGGAGCCGATATGGTATGCGCTCTATCCACTACGCCACCGGAGCACCCAGGTTGGTGATATTTTAGACTTAAACTAAGACTATTGTCATTCAATAAATGCACTAGTGCACCAATTAAACTAAATTTCGTTACCTTGGCTCACGGTGGAGTGAACACAATGGCATGAAGTAAAGGTTCAAATACTAAATGGTGGATGGTTTACTTATTGTCCGTGGGTGTTCAACAGTCTAATGTCCAGGGGGAAGAAACTGTCACTGAACCTAGATGCCCTACTGTGGAACCTCCTGCCAGAGTTCAGCACTTCTGCCCAATGTCCCAATGTTTACCAGCGGAGTTTGTAGAGTAACACAAACAGTGGAAGCACATGTCTGTCACTACTTCCTGTACGGACTACATTACCCACCATGCCTCTGACGTAGGATTCAAAGGCGCTCACAGACATTCCGTCCGTCTCTGAGCTCCGTGTGTCTTCGTTCTCCGTGTCAAAGTCGTGTTGAGCCGACGGGGAAAGATGAAGGTCCGCCAGCCGCTCCTCCAGACAACTGGCTGACTCTGCACAGAAACAACGTCACAACATTCATTCATATTATCAGGATTTTACTGAAGAATTATTAACAAAACATGTTAACACTTTGGAATAAGTACACAAAATTGTAGTAACTACTACATAGGGTTTTTTTCTTTTAGTAACTACCACATAGTTTTGGATTACTTACTATAAAAAAGTTTAGTAACCACTACATAGTTATGCATTACCTAGTTTGGTCTGGCGTTGCGATGCTATGCATTACCTACTACATTTTGTTTTTACTACATAAAAAAAAGGGATGTAAAAAACGTATGTAGTTGGTAATGCATAACTATGTAGTAGTTACTACAATGTTGTGTACCTTATTGTAAAGTTTTACCCAACACATATTCAATCTGATCAGGGGGATTCAGATTTAGACGAGTAAACCTGAAATTTATTAATTTATCTCAAAACATAAAAAAAATAGTCAAAGTGTCCAAAAAAACAACACAGAATTTATATGACAAACTCGGAGGCAATGAGGCATTTAACCATTTACCGTCCTTCTGCCTGAGGTTGCCTTCCCACTCCTCACACATCCTGTCGTACGTCGGCCAGGTGGACTCCGCCTTAGAGTCGATGAACTTGATATCTCTGTTGCTTGAAGACTCAGAATCCACCTTGTCTTCATCATTCTCTTTCTCAACATTTTCTTCTTCTTCTAAAACGTCAGCAGTGCCACCTTCCAAACGCTTCCCATCCAACACCAAGTTGTTTTCAACAGTGACGTAATACTGCTCCTCTGAAGTTGCATTCGTCACTGCTTGTAGATTCTCTTCAAATTTCTCTTGATCTTCCTCTGGTTTCCTGTCTGTAATTTTCACCTCTTTATACAAAACATCTTCTTCTCCACAACCCTCCACATTAGCTCCAAGCTCTTTGCCCGCTAACACACTCAGCAAACTGGTCTCAGTACCACCATAGCCCGACTGTGTGGGCTCTACGTCAAACCCTCCGTAGCTGTACAGCGATCGCCCTTCATCCTCCTCGTCATAGTCCCTGGTCTCTGACAGATCTCCCTGGCTGTCCTGATCAAACTCTGTGATGGTGTGGTCGTCCCTGTAGTCCGCCCCGTCCTGTTCCTCCGGTCGGTAAGTCCCGTAGCCGGACGTCAACATACTGGGAGCGGGACTGTCACAGCTGCTGCTATGGCTTTCATTTTCATCACAACCATCTTCACCATCAACGCCATCAATTCCACTTCCGGAACTCTCTCCACTCTTGTTGCCATAGCCACACTTCTTCTCCTCCTCTGAAAACTCCATGAGGGCTTTAATGGCATGTTTGGACTCTTCGTTGCTTTCATCATCATCATCATCATCATCATCATCATCGTCACTACGACCATTATTTTCTCTACTTGCGGAACTCTCTCCACTTTTGTTGCCATAGCTATTAACTCCACGCTTTTCCTCCTCTGAAGATTCCATGAGGGATTTCATTGCATGTTTGGACTCTTCATCGCTTTCTTCATCATCTTCATCATCATCATCATCATCATCGTCGTTACTGTCACAACCATCAATATATCGACTTCCGGAACTCTCTCCACTCTTGTTGCCGTGGTGATTAACTCCAGGTATGTCCTCCCCTGCTGAAGCTTCCTGGAGAGATTCAGACGCAGGTATTTTCGAGTCTTCGTCACCGATCACTCGTACCATCTCCACCACCTCTTCCTCATCCACCTCTTCCTCCTCTCTCTCTCCATCAGACCAGAAGGACGAGTTGAGAGAGTTCTTGTCATCGTCGCTGTCTTCGTCCCATTGAGTGTTCTTGTACATGGTTGTGGTTACCTACGCTTGTCTAGGTGTAGTGTGTGTGTGTGTGTGTGTGTGTTGAGTGAGTGTTGCTCAGGCAGAAGGCTTAAAAGGTAAGAGGATTAAGCTACTGTCGAAGAGCTTGAACCCTCCGACGTAAGGCCTCTTTTCAAAAAAGATGTAACAGCTCCACATGCTGGACACCAAATGCATTACATCTCTGCCTCTGTATTTGTTAGTCTATGGTTTGTTCCCTTTCGTTTACAGTAGCTACGAGGAACTTTTTATTTTATTTTAGCACCTCCTTTGGACAAAAGTGGTTGTGTTTTTTATGGCCCCAGTGCCTGCTGTCCTAAAGATCTTTGCTAGCTCATTCTGCTGGTGCTTGCTTCTGTTTGAAATTCTTTTTTGATTTTATAAGTCGTGGATATGAATTTGCTGCCTTGTGTGACACACGTTATAACCCAGGTAAGTGATCTGTAAATAAAACGTACAACTAACAAACACTTTGGTGACAGTAAACATATGTTACCTGAGTCTTCACTGTAGACGGATTCATCACAGACCAGAGATTGTCCTTTGTGTTTCCTGTAAGTGGAAAAATAACACAACGGTTTATAGTTGTTACATTTCCAGCAAAGTTTGAGCAGTTAGAGGATTTCTTCTGTTTCCGTTAACAACTTCTCGACAATCATTCATTCTTGACATTTCTATACTGCATTAAATATCACTGCTAACCCTTTTGATGAGTCTGTACATTGAAGATGTTTTGAGGAGTTGATTTTGTATCAAGTCTTAACATAAACGATGTTTCATTCAGCTGGAGTTTTCTTAGATGGAACAAACGAACAAATAAATTAGTTAAATAATTGCTAGTTGAATGAACGGACATAGAATGTTTGTGTGCATAAGAGTCTCATTAAAAATCATCCTAATTTCTTTTTCACATCTTTTTGATTTTCTGTGATGCATTGTATTATTACATTATGTGGTTTTATATGTATGTAAATATATTTGCAAATAGAGCTTGATGTACCGTGTAACTGCTGTGTTAATTGCTGTGATCTGTATTGTGAAGCAAATAGGCCCATGTATAAGCAAATAAGCGTGTCGGAAAACTCAATAAATAAAAAAGACATCAAAAATGTAATAATTAAAATGACCTGAGGACTTTTCTGTGGATGCAGCGTCTGCCCTGGGTGTCCGGCGTGGATGCAAAGCTGTCGGTGAGCTGTGATTGGAGCGTTGTCTCGGGGTCAGACTCCACCTGCAGCCTGGTGGGAGCGCCGGGAGGCAGCCGCAGCGCCGGGGCCACGGAGTGCTGAGCGTACGAGTCCCAGTGTCCACATGCTCTGTTCTGATAGGACGTCAGCACCTGTGTTCAATTAAACACAGAATAAATCAATCACATGGGCCTGCCGTGTTGCTATTAAAAGGGCGACTTAATCAAATCTTAATGTTATGCATGTCTTTATTATTGAATGACTGACAAATGCAGCAAACTTTACAGAATCGTCTGTAACTAAGACTCTCAAACTTTCAAGAACCAGTGGGAACTCCAACAACATGTAAACACAATCTCTGCTTGTGCACAATCTTCGAAATATCTAATATCTAATAATCTAACACTATGTGGTGTAACATGTGGTTAACACTTACCGGTCTGTCATGTAAGAAAAACCCTTCTCCAAAGTCTTCAAAGTTGCTTTGACTCACTGTGAACACACAACATACAATAATCCACCAGTTAAAAAATAAATAAAAAAAAATGTCATGGAAAATCTTTAAATAATTTAAAAGACATGCTTTGTTTACAGATAAAAATTCACATTACTATTATTATCGCACAGTGAGATAAGCGCTCTGACCTTTCTCTTTGATGTAGGCCGGAGGACTGGGATGAGAGGTGGCGGCGGTCTGATAGTTGGTGACGTTTTTCTGAGCTGGTGAAGCCAGGCTTTTCCAATCTCCATGGCGAATCAGTTCATCAAGATCTGACATTACAAAAAACAAAGTGAGCTTTAATAACACTTTTGACATGTAAATCACTAGATACAATTTAATTAAATAAAACTTTGATTTGACCAATATTATTTTTATTTAGGCTACAAATGAAGCCGAGAAATAACACGGTAATAATAATAAAGTAATCAGAGAAAGTGTGAAGAGGATGGATGTTTCGGATAGTCTAACCTCGCTTGAATTCATGCAGCCTGTGTTTCGGTACGTTGTTGTAGCCCAGTAGCGCCAGTTGTTCTTGAATTTCATCTTCTGAGAAATCCAGGTCGTCCATAATGTTTCAGCTTCAAGTCAACGGAGTGGCATAAACCCGAAGATTAAAAAGACATCATGCTTATATAATGAACAATATAAAAACAAACAGACACGGAGAACAACAAAATAGACTTTTTGGATGACATTTTTAAAAGGTCCGGGTCAGGGCTTATTAATGGAGTAAACTGATAGGTGTATCGACAGTGTTCAGTATTTTAGTTTAAAATCATCATTGTGCGTTGTAACTTACAATGAATAAAGTACTCTATGTATTGATGTATATAGCTTCAACAGGTTTTATTCAAACCGAACTCCATTAACTCAAAATTTAACGTGTGTATACTGACTGTCACAGTCAAACGTGCACACATTTTTCCAAATGTTTAGATAATAATATAAGAGCGTAATAAAACTTATAGTCTCTCTTGTGCAAGCCGAATACACCAGTAAATCTATTAAGACATTATTTAGCTACAACAAAGTTTCAGTATTGTATTAAAGAGTTATTAATAAACAAGTAAATCCTGAAGTGACAGACTTTTGAACAGGGTTCGGCTAACTAAGCTAACAGACAGCTTTCAAACAGGGGAGTAAATATAAACAATGCGAACTTATTCAGAGACTTTTATCAGGGGTTTTGTTTCTCACCTGCAAAGGAGCCAGCTCGCCGTTATAGTAAATCCATCACCGGTTGCTTAAATAAGTCGTAATTATGTTTTATTGTTTACAAGTTTCGGCAACACAGCACCTAGACAACAACCGTTACCGAGCTTTGAAAATGACGCCCAGAATCACTTCCGCTGTTTATAGCGGCTGGTAAGATTCTAGCGCCCCCCACAGGACTGGAGCAGTAGTGCAATAACAACAACCAGTGGTGGGAGACGGATTTACATCCTGTTATCCTCAATTTTAACTAAAATTTTTTATCCTTGGGGTCAAATTCAAATCCACAAAATTGGTAAAAATCCAAATTGTTTATTTTTCATTAATTGTTTCTTTCAACCTTTATTTATTCTTGAGAGATCATTGAGGAGCGTCCCTCAACTCCAGCGATGTAGAGTCAAATAGGCAACTGTATGTTTTTTTCACTACCTAAATCATCAAGGCAATTTTAAGTTTACCTAGTCAAATTAAGAAAAGTAGATAATGTAAATATGAAAAAAAAAAAAAAAAAAGTCATGTCAATCATTTACTTGATGTTTAACATTGAATGGGGTCAAATGACAACAAAGATTTATCCACAAAAGGAAAACATTTTACTGCAACTTGAGGACTTTTACTTTGAAAATACTGACATACTTTTACATCAGTAAGGTTTTGATTGTACTATAGAACACTTTTCACTGTAGAAAGGATACAACCTCCACCATTGTGCTTGTCTTATCCTTCAAATATGACAAATATGTTCTAAAATAAACCTAAAGATGAATGAATATGTGAGAATATCCTCATTTTACCCATCAATTTTCTCCTTTAACTTCTTTTAAGAGCTTAAATATGTTTTAAAAAGACTAAGATTAATATCCTGCAACTAAGCAAAGGACAGTTTCATACAAAATTGCTGTCATGCATGGTCAATTTTTACTGTATTTTCAGGCATCAAACTAAATTTAATTTCAGAGTAAAGGTAGTTAGTGTTACAACCCACCCCCTCCTCCTGCTGCTACAGAGCCTGAGCTTCTCATGAATAATCTGGACTTTCTAACGGCCTCCCCTTCCAGTAGCCGGTGGGGTTTCAGTGAGGGAGGAAGACTGACAGGTGGCCCGTGGACCGTGAGCCCCCGTCTAAACGCTAAAGGGACTTTTGTAGTGTCTTCCTCGGCCCTGGGAAGAACATGGCTCTGTCCGGGATCTATCGGGAGTCTCTGCTCGTCATTTTACTGCAAATCGTGTTGATTTGCTCTGCTCAGGTGAGAAGATAGATGCTGTTTAACACTGTAGTATATTCCAGGTGATATTCATCTAGGTGCTTATAACTTGACTGTGCTGATCCGGGAGGCATATATAGAGATCGATTGTAATTTATAATGTTTAATTTCTTATTTATCATAATAATATACACATCTGAGGTGTTTTTAGGATTTTTAAAAGTTTGTTTATATATGTAAGCCTATAATATTTTTTATTTCCTGTGGCGTTATATTTTATTTTCCTGTTGGCATTTTCAACTTATTTGTTTTGCTTGGTAATACGTACACTTTATTCTCTTACACTCTTATTCTTATACACTTTTATCTCTTCTTTTAGTAATTATTTATTTAAAGGTTTCTTTTTCACCATATATTCCCTACGAAAACTCAGAATGTGTGGCTATATTGGCTTATACCTTAATGCATTTGAACTAAATCCTCTTGAATCCCTATAACAATTTCCAGGCTTAAGTGTGCTTTTTAGTGGTTACAATATTGGATTTTCTTTGACAATGTGTGTTGGAATTACATCGTTTCTGTTGGAGCCATTTATATATTCAGTATAGGACATGTGAATGTTAGAATAAGCTGAATGTTTAAGTTCAACAAAATGTATAACAAAACCGCTTTATCTACATAGGTCTTGAGTGTTTTATGAAGTTTTATGAAGTGTATCTAACCATTTATCCCGAACGTACACACCTGGCATCAATAAGGTCCAGACAGCAGCAGCAGTAATCTGAACACATGCAGTTACTTAGTCGTGATATAATGAGACGATAATGGGGAAACTGGGTTTAGTTTCATGACCTTTCCCCTCTCAGGACCCAAACAAAGGGACTCTGTGTGCGCTGCCCTTCACACCAGCACCAGTACACGCACCAGAAGCATAACACTGGATGATATTTAGAAAAATAATATTAGCATGAAAAAAAAAGTGAAAACTGATCTTTGTGTTTGTTTTCCAGAGGGGCCCGGTCGGACCCAGAGGCCCCCAAGGGGAACCCGGAGTAGCTGGCGTGCCCGGCGTGGACGGCATTGATGTGAGTTGATGTTTGTGTATCTGATCAGTCATGAAGTTGAGTTTTTCAGATGTAGGTCAAAGCTGTGGATTGGTTCGTGTTTTGGTTAATCAGCTAAAGTAGGTTTTCACTGTTTTTACACAACATGGAGGAAATACTACAGCTGTTTTTATAACTTTAAGAAGGCTGTTCACCATCAATGTCACACTTCATTACACTTTCAAAGAAAATCTGCTTGGAAGCTTTCTTCACACTTACAGGGGTACCATCTTTTATTGGGGAATATCATGAATAAACTTAAATACTAAAATACGTTATATTTTTAGAACTTAAACTTAAAGAACTGGTATAAGGCTATACAACTTTATAATTGTTGAATTTAACAAATGCAAGTCTTGAAAACACCAAATAATACAAATAAATAAAGAAATGGACCCATACCAAGTGTCCTGTGCAACAAGTAAACAGCATTCTTACAAATAGTATTTCAAGTATTTGTTTTGTGTATTTTTCACTTCACCATGATGTGACCATGTTCTTGATGTGTCGTCAGGGCGACAGAGGAGAAGACAACACAGTGGTCGGCGGACCAGTGAGTGGACCTTTAAGTTCTTCTTTCACATGTAGAAAAATAAAAAATAAAAAAAAGACTCATGAACCTATATAAACATTATTAACGTGAAGTGAATGTCTCCTTCCAGGGCCCGGACGGTGATAACGGCAAAGACGGCGCTCTGGGGGCTGCAGGTCTTCCAGGCGCAGATGTAAGTGGAACGACGTGTTGATTTAGTGGAGGGTGAAATACTGGTGGGTTTGAGCTTTGGCTGGTCCAGTGTTCATCCACCATTTTACAGCTGACTGGCGAGACACTGAAGGCCTTTGCATGTACATTTTTACAACTTGTATTTGATTTATACTATGTTTCCTTCTAAAAACATGACAAAGATGCATTTTTAAGACCATGTAGTCTGTGAAAAATTTAAATTGAAATTGTTTTAATGTAGGTAGGCCTAATCAATTGGCACAGTTTCATGATTATATCTATGAGGTAAAATTGCTAGCAGTTGAATCAGTAGTTGCTTTACTCCAGTCTTTCACCTACAGGTTAAACTCCCCAATCAAAGGATGTGTTGAATCCCTGTAAGATCAGAGCTGGAGGTACTTGAGATACTCAGATCTGCTGCTGTGTGAGCCGTTTATCTTGGCTTCTACTGAAAAAAGGAAAAAGAAAAAAAAAACTTTGAAAAAAATCAATCTGGCTATTTAGGGTCTAGAGTCTTGAGCAGCTTCCTGACAGGAGAAACAGGGGTCTGTTTGTGTGGGACGGAGGTGGGGTGCAGAGGGATGTGTGTGTGTGTGTGTGTGTGTGTGTGTGTGTGTGTGGGGGGGGTCGGAGAGAGAAGCGTGTCCAGGGGAAGGTGCTGCAGAATGGGCTCAGTGTGTTCACCGCCTGCTGTGGTGATGCTGCACAGACACAGAGCAGCAGATTCCGGAGTTTTGTGGAGGGTTTAACGAGGAGAGAGACACCAGTTTATAACATTAAAGGTAGCCTACTGTGTGTAGTGAGTTCTAGATTGCGCTTCCTTGCTAACCCCTCTATTAGGGAGAATTTACAGAAGCTACAGTGGCCTTCAAGGACAAGAAGCTTTATACACTAACATATGGGCACCTAATTGTTGGTACCTACTCCGTCAAAAAATTACCCGATACAGTAGAGCAGCCGGTACCATGTAGTGGAGAAGAACTATTTGCTTACTGATGCCTTTGGCTTTGACCAGATGGAAAGAGTTTGAGAGATATTTATGAGAGAGGCAGGTGAGGGGAGGAGTTTAAGTCTGCTTGGAAGGAAGGCCACACCTGCTGATACCAGTTTATCTTACATGTGTCAAGTCAAGTCAACGTAATTCATTGTCATCAGTTGGGCTATTTGTGTTAAAGCAAGAATAACAACAAAAACAAGTTTCATACACAAAGAACAAACTATATAATGTAGAATATAAAACATATGTCTATGTTATAATAAATACAGTAGACATATGACAACATATGTTTAGTTGTAACTTGTAAGAAACGTAACTAAATGTAAGACGTCATTGTCTGCATATTTCCGTTTATTTGCACATACATAAAGGAAATCATGTTATAGTGACGTAAAGTTATACTTTTTGGACTCAATATATAATATATTTTTCTTAATCCTATAATGATTTCCCCCCTATTTTTTAGTATTCTCTAGAAATAAAAAGATTGTTTGCCAGGAAAAGTTCAACATTAACTGTATTTTTTATCATTTTGTGTTGCGAGTTTGAGTTCTGTTAAAGGGTTTTGTGTCGTCCTTGTAGGGACCTGTTGGACCTCCTGGAGATCCAGGCCTGCTGGGCCTTCAGGGTCCAAAAGTAAGTTCATTAACGATATATTTTAATGAATTGTTCTTTCTGTTGAAGCTTAAAAGGCAGCATTTATACTATCTACACAGCTGATGGGCAAAACCTTTTTTTAATGCCAACATCTGCATCTACACATCTGTACATAAGTCCTGTTGGATGTATTTTCAATTCCAGACAATTGCTTTATTTATGTTAGATTTTGATAGTATCTCTTTTGCTAATTATTTGCATATTTTAATTTTAATTTTTTTGTATTGTTGGCATTTCTAAACTAACATTTCTGTCCTTGTTTGTTGTTCAGGGAGATGCTGGGGCACGTGGGCCTGTGGGGGAGCCTGTAAGTAAAGAATATACAGTATGCCTGAAATCAAATACATTTCAGTTTCAGTAACACCAAGATTAGATTGATCAGAAGTGCAGATTCTGAACCAATTGTTGTAAGGGTTATGTAAATATGTGCTTGCCCAGATGCATATTAAAGGATAAAATGCACAGAAATGTTGAAATTCTTATTTCTGATAATAAACAGCTCATTGAACTGATGTCTTTATTTACCTGCTTTCATGTTGTTTCAAATAATCAGCCGATATTATTATAGCAAGTTTAAACCATTATCATATTAAAAGGATGTTTTAATATACATGTTAAAACATAGAAAATGTATGCTACAAATCCCTAAATTTTATTCAGTATTTAAATAAGATGGGTAAACTGTAGACTGAAACAGGCAGCTTTAAGATGCATTAAGCTCCTTAATTGAACCCTGTAAACAGTGTGTTTGCCAGAATGTCCTTTATTGATTTTTTGTTGACGATCAGTTTCAGCCTGACTCTGTTAATCTGTTAATTTCTCTCACAGGGTGTAGGACCTGATGGGCTCGATGTGAGTATCTACAATATCAATCTTTATACACATTGTTTTTTGTATTCAATATAAGAAAAATCTTAGTCCATTCACTGCAATCTTCTGTCTGATGTCATGGTGAACTGACCCGTTCTTTAGGACAGCAGATGCTGGCGTCGTACAGACACTACTACTTTTTCCGCTAGGGGCGCTAGAATCAACAAAAACTAAAAGTTCCTAGTATAGCCACTTTCATTCAAGTTTTGAAACGCTTAAACAATTTTCATATATTTCAAATATTTTTTTATAGTGTAAGAGGCTACAGATTGTTTTATAAGGAATTCTGTGTTTTGTTTGTGTTTGCTAACAGGGTATTCCTGGAACAGACGGGCTGCCAGGTGAAATGGGAAAAGCTGGAGCACCTGTGAGTCCATATTACATTTTTGTTACATAAAGGTTTTTATGCGAGGCACCTTGTAACTGGATTTGAAAGCCGCTGTAGAAATTGTTTATTATTATAATTATTACGTTTACATTCAAGTAACTTTAACAATAATTTTTAATTGTCCTAAACAAAAGATAGGAAGGAAAATAATACTGATAAAGTTAACTAACTATTTCATAAACTGTATATTAATAACAAATTCATGTGTTTCTCACAGGGTGCGAGGGGCAAGAGAGGTCAAGTCGGTCCTCCTGGTGTTGCTGGGCAACGGGTAAATATCTCAGCTTCTGTCTAATTCCGATTATTTAGGTAAATTAGTATTTTACCTTCAGGCTGGCAGGTGAGTGACAGATGCATTTATGTAAAGGTTGGGGTGGAGGGTGTTTTGGGTAATGTGTTTATGATATCTTAATTAAAAAGGGTCAATGCTTGGACAAAAAGTCACCTAAATGAATGAGTTTAAGTTTATTGAAGCCCAAACTCATTGTCTGTGTTTTCTTACTTTAGGGTCCACCAGGCGTTTATCAAGGCGAGGACCTGGTAAGTTTGATCCCAGAATATATCAATCTAAGCCCACTCTAACAATATGTTATACAGTATAACTACCCCCACGGAATACAGCTGCAAAAACAATGACTACTTTGGAAATATTTACAATTTTGAACAAATAGAATATCACCGGAAATAATAGAACGAGATACATGGCTGACAAGCTCAGAATTTGCAAGTGGCAATTGACTTCACAGAATTAAAGCAGCGCAGTTGTAAAGGCTATATTTTTTCAGAGCGTGTGATTTATCATTTATTTAGGAACCCCATTAGCAGCACACCAGGGTGAGAGCTAATCTTCCTGGGATCTCAACATGTTAATACTCAAAACAGACAATCACACCTTCAAGACTTTGTAGTCTAGATCAACTTTTCAGTAAATAATTTTTTTTCCAGTTGATTTTTTTCATAGATG
>OX442355.1:1534029-1682977 GCA_949357725.1 Hyperoplus immaculatus | reverse complement strand
AAAGAGAGAGAGAGCACAGCTATCGTAACAGCAGGAATAGGCGCCCATTCAAATCCAAGCGGTGGCACGGGGCACAGCAGAAGTTTTAAGAATTCAGAAATGTTCTAAACTCGTGAAATATTAAAATGTTTCATGTGAAGTATTAGACAAAACTGATGCTACTGACGCATATCTGTGTTTTTTTTTTCTTGTGATTATCTGATTTATTGTCTTGTTTGTTTGCAGGGCGAGCGTGGCGAGCAGGGAGAGGTGGGAGTGGTCGGACCCAGAGGAGGACCAGTGAGTCATCTACATTTCACTTAACCCCCCTTAACAGTCTGACACAAGTCCACAAGCACTCTCCTTACCCTAACCCGTAGATAGTGTAATAAAAGCCCTAACCCCATCAACTGTGGGTACTCATCATGAGACATACTGTATCTTTCGAAAGCTGGAGTTCTTTTGATTTGATCGGTGCAAACTATTAAAGATGTAACCATAATATAACAGCAGGTACAATCACCTCTGTCTCTAACCTCTAACCCCTTAGGCAAAATTTCCAGTTATGGTGTCCAGATCTGAATGTCCAAACTGCTTTTTTAACCACCTGACATTCTGCTCTGTGTCCACTGTCCAGTAGCCTGACCATGAAAGACACAACCAGTGACAGCCCAGAAAAATGTAGTTACAATACAGGCAGGAGATATTCATAACAGACTCAAAACAGACTTTAAAATACTCCCTGCAACAATCAGTTTTTTATGTCAGAAAGTGTCCTTTTGTAGTCTGTGTAAACGTGATCAAAGTTTCATTGAAGGAGGGTAATAAAGCAATGAAAGCATTTTTCTGTGGGACCAGCTGAGTGAGATTCCATCACATAACTGATCCTTTGTTTCCCAGATCAAAAGTAACACTTAATTAAGTCTAAGGATCAAACAGGTCCATGAGAGACTTACTGTAAATCCTTTTGAAGACAAGCCAGAAACATTTACAATCTGCTGCACAGTTCAGTGTTTTCACTGTGTGTTTTTGCAAATTTCTACATTACTGCATCATCTTATACAATAAAATACAAGCTGGGAAACAAATTCTGTTCAAATGAAAATTCACTGACATAAAAACTACCAGAGAAAAAAACATAAAAGAGACTTACAGTTCCGCCTTACGTGGCAAAACCTTCAACAATTGAGAAGTTTCCTGGATAATGTCACTGCATCAAACTATTTAAATTACTGATAACTATCTAATAAGGAATTTAATAAAATCAACAGCCATCAGTTTGGGCAGAGTAGCAAAGCAAAAAAATAATGTATTTTGTTCTGTTGTTCTTCGATGTATAGGGAGGGATCTATTGTGTTTTATATCCAGATTCTACCCTTTCCTTTGTTTTTCTTTTAGGGTGAACGAGGAACGAGGGGACATGACGGGCCGGCAGGATTACCAGGATCCAGGGTAAGACCCCTGGTAGTCTAAGGATAAAATCTCACCCAACTCATCGTCTTTGTCACTTCACAACACAAATTACTGCCGCAGTGTCTAAGAAAGAGACCTAATCTGACTCACAGAAAAAGGCTCATGGAAACTCATGGAAAGGTTATGTGGCCCCAGTGAAGAACCCTGTGGTACTCCAAATATTACTCACGTATCTTTATGTTAAATTTGGTGTTATCATTATTATTTTTTTAATCATTATAAAGTTCTAATTGATTACTACTTAGTCAAATCTTATCTTCTGGGAGGTGAAATAATTATAAGGGTTAAAAAATACATTCCCTTGTTGGTATAACTAATTAAACCAAAGAGGAAAACAACAATATTAATACTGTTATGGGAAAATATATAATACATGATAACCAGACCACGGATGGATTGAGAAAATAAGAAAACAAATCCAGTTTTCTGCTCTATGCTGCTGCAAACCTCGGCCCTATCAAATTCGTTCATAAATACTACCTCCTATCCTGAAGGTATTATTCAACACGAGGATCATTCACCCAGATCAACCTTGTATGTGGGAACTGAACCTTGTATCTTGGAACTGTTATTAAAGATTGGCAGGTCTTTATGAACTTATGTCCCTGCAGTTAAGTCTGTAATCTGCCTGGAGAGTGTGGGCATGAATGGCCCCTTGTTACACAAAATCTGATGGCCCAAAAGCGGGTGTTTTTTTTGTAGCTCAGGAGGGGGGCATGGGGGGGGGGAATTCCGGGCAGGAAAAGAAGCTGAGAAGCCCCTGAAAGAGTTCTCTGTTCCCCAGGAATGCTTGAAACCCTGTCGGACAAATGTACATTGCAATCAGAACCCAAACACACCCAGAAACATGTTGGGGAGGCTAGATGGGGGATGATTATGTTGGTGGTGGGGAGGGGGGGGGGGGTTCTTAAAGACCTTCCAGCTTTGGCATTTAGATGATGTGAAGCTGAAAATGTTATTTTTTGGATGTGGGTCGGGTTGAGGAGGGGGGGGGGGGGGGGGGGGGAGCTTCAAACAGTCGGTCTTGTGTTATGACTCTCAAGTGCATGTATTGAACTGATCCTTTTTTTATGTGTGTGTGTGTGTGTGTGTGTGTGTGTGTGTGTGTGTGTTTGTTTTAACAGGGAGGCAAGGGGGATCCAGGCCTTCCAGGGCTTCCTGGCCCTCATGGGTATCTTGGCCAGAAGGGCGACAGGGTAAGAGACTCAAATTGACATATATATAACGATAAACACAAGTTAAAACAGAAGCCATGTGAGTGTATTGGGAGTCAACTGATGCTCGATCAATTAATTTAGGGAATAACCATTTGAACCTGCATCTCACTTCAACCTTACAGAGCTTTATAGTGAGTTGAGCTCATAGTTTATCCGTCCGACTGCAACTTTACTGTTCTGGTTCACTGTCATGGCTCTAATAGCCTCGTTTACTCTGAAACATTTCTAAAAAACAACAGTACACAACCTGCTCAGCAGAAAATAGCAGACGAAAAAGAGAGAATATTGAATTTACACGACTCCAAATCAATAATAATGCTGCCCTGTTACTACTGGATGTGTCTACTGTAAACGTTGACAATATATCAATGCTGCCTGTTTATGTCTTGTTTCTGCTGCCCCCATGTGGCCAAATATAATATTAACAATATTTTGATAACTTCATATTAACAGAAAAATATTATTAGCCGTTTTGTCAAGTTCAGTTTGAGAAGCCTTAAATAGTCAAATTAAAGAAACAAAGAAAGCATTGACTGTTTTTTCTGAAAGAATTAAGTGAAAGTTCAATGCGCCCGGACAAGTCAGAATCAAATCTAGACCAAAGGTATGAGGAAAAAATGCAAGAAGCATCAATTTGCTTTGGCTTAATCAGATATCTATAACAACAATTATACTATTAATTTTTGTTATAATTAAGATATTAACCATTAAGAACAGATGAAAAAGATTTAGCAGTTTGATTTTTTTTTAAATATTCATTATGTTCTTTTTTCTCAGGGTGGTGTTGGTCTCGATGGTACAAAGGGTGATCAGGTATGTTTCATATTACATTCATGTTGTATTAAATTAAACCGGCAATTAAAAACTCGGCTGCAGATCACAGAGTTGTTAAATTGGAGCAGATTAAGAGCCAAGCAAAATAATGTCATCCATTTTTATTTCCAGGGCTCTGCAGGCTCTGAGGGAACAGCAGGAGACAGAGGAGAACTGGTGAGTGAAACACAGAATGTCTCTCTACAGAATCGCTGTTTGAATGAAACTTTCTGCAGACAAACAATTATCTAATCTAACGTTTATCTTTTATCTCACAGGGGGATCCAGGAGAAGCAGGAGAGAAAGGATCGGTATGTTCATTAAACAAAGCACCATAACCATCTCATAAACAAATTCCTTACAAGGTCCATACAAGTTTTATAATATAATTCCATGTTTAAGGAGGATAGGTCCTATAATTGTGATTTATATTCTTGTAAAGCCCCAAGGTATTTTCAAGGATGGAGGTATCTTAAATTCACTCACTCATCTTTATCCGATTATCCGGGGTCAGGTTGCAGAGGCAGCAACTGAAGCAGGGGACCCCAAACTTCACTTTCCCAAGCCACATTAACCAGCTCTGACTGGGGCATTCTGAGGATTGTGTGGATATATAATCTCTCCATCTAGCCCTGGGTCTTCCTCCCAGCTGGACACTCGTGAAACACCTCCTTAGGCGCTCAGGGGGCATCCTTAGCAGATGCCCAAACCACCTTAACTGGCTCCTTTCTCTGGAGGAGCTCTGCCCTGAGTTCCTAACGAATGACTGAGATTCTCACCCTATCCCTAGGGGAGACGCCAGCCACCCTCCTGAGAAAACCCATTTGAGCCGCTTGTACCTGCAATCTATTTCTTACAGTCAAGACCCAGCCTTCATGGCCATAGCTGAGGGTAGTAACCAATATTGACAGGAATATTGAGGGCTCTGTTTTTCGGATCAGCTCTCTTTTCTTTTTAACGGAACGGTAAAGCAAATGCAATACTGCCCCTGCTGCTCCGACTCTCCATCCAATCTCACGCTCCACTGTCCCTTTACTCGCGAACAAGACTCCAAGGTACTTGAACTCCTTCACTTGGGGTAAGGACTCCTTCCCTACCTGGAGTAGACAACCCATCGGTTTCCTGCTGGGGACCATGGCCTCAGATTTAGAGGTGCTGATCCTCATCCCTGCCGCTTTACACTTGATGAGATCCTCAGCTCACCAAACTGCAAACCCCTCCCCACCACGACTACGCCTCGATATCCTGTCCATAAATATCACAAATAGTCTTGAATCTTCTTTTAAAATATGAACACCCTATGCAGCCCCTCAGATCCTTCCATAGGAGAGGGCTGTTATAAGGAACAGACTCCTCACCATAATTCTTTGTTAATAAGATGTTTTTAGAGTTGTTTTGTGTCCTTGTCTTCCCAGTGTGCGTCCTATCTGTTGTAATCTAGTCGATCCTAATCTTTAACATTACCATCCTGCTGTTGATTCACAGACAGGCCCACCAGGAGAGACGGGAAACAAAGGACCGGAGGGCGGCCGAGGACAGGAAGGCAAAGAGGGGAAGCCGGGACAAGCGGGCCCTCGTGGCATGCAGGGTGACACGGGCGTACCGGGTCTGCCAGGGACACAGGGGCCAGCGGTGAGTTTAAGGACCGCTCCGGGCCTATAATGTTCAAGTTGTGGAAACTTCACAAAAGGTTTTTTCCCCCATGAGTTCGCATGTGATGTTTGCCCACAACATGGCTTCAGGAACTACTGGCTAATCGCTATCAACAATCTCTGTTGTTCCAGGGAAAAGCACCAACAGATACTCACATCAAACAAGTCTGCATGAGGGTAATGCAAGGTAAGTGTTTGGCATCTTCACACCAAAGTCACTGCTTTTGGGTTCTATGCTCTTTACAGCTGAAGCTGTCCAGTTTTATTTCTTTAGGGGATTTTAGACTGCTAGTAGGAAGGCTGTTGAGACAGTCCGTGGGGGTCTGCACTTGTACATAACTTAACTTGTACTTAACTTGTTCTTTGCCCTTTGTACTGCGTTATTTTACCGTTTGTGTTCTGTGTTGTGTCTCCTGTATGTTTAGTTAGTCTGTAACTTTGTGTTGCTGCTGATGCCGACCTGAACAGGTCTCTCTTGTAAATGAGACCCTGGGTCTCAATGAGATTTTACCTGTATAAATAAAGGTTAATAAAATAAATAAAATAAAAATATTTTTTCTAATATATTTTAATTAATGCAATCCTGTCTAGACTTATGTTTTATAGTCATAGATATTACTGTAAAGTGCAATATGAACCAAAAGGTACTTTGTTTACAAAAAAACAGTACTTTGTGATTTTAACAAAAGAGTAAACTTCCCCGTACTGTGGACCAATGGTGGAATGTAGTATATTTGCTCAAGTACTGTACTGTAGTACAACTTTGCAGTATCTGTACTTCACTTGATTAGTCCCATTGCATGACACTATTTAAGAAATGAAGGAATTTTGTTTTTAGTTGTCCAGGTTTTGAGATATTTAAACCAATAACCACAATGCAATGGAGGAAAACACATTTTCTTTGAAGAAAAAAAAACCCTTTCATGTACTCAATTCATGTACTGAACCTTTAAATTTTGTCCCAGAAAAGTGCCTGCTAAATATAATCGTCCATCATGTCCTGCTGTGTCACAGAGCAGCTAGCCCAGCTAGCAGCTAGCCTTAGCCGTCCCGAGTCGGGCATCTCGGGGATCCCCGGCCTCCCCGGCCCGCCTGGACCTCAAGGCGCCACCGGAGAGAACGGTTTCCCCGGACACAATGGGATCCGAGGACTGCCCGGGCTGAAGGGTCCCGCGGGGGTGATGGGTCGCAAAGGAATCACAGGTGAGATTCAGATATCAGCAGGTTAACGACCGTATGAATATGAACTTAATAGATTTAAAGCTGCATATCTGTCTTTCTGTAAACCTTCAAATATATTAAAGGTGGAGTCAGCAATTCTGGAGAATGCTTGTTGTCAAAACCACTTTGTCAAA
Source organism: Hyperoplus immaculatus (assembly GCA_949357725.1). Lineage (NCBI taxonomy): Eukaryota > Metazoa > Chordata > Actinopteri > Uranoscopiformes > Ammodytidae > Hyperoplus > Hyperoplus immaculatus. The sequence goes on along the minus strand of OX442355.1, from coordinate 1,676,488 downwards.
ATCAGTGAAAATCTCCTTGAAATACACTTCTTTTGTAATGTGTGTGCGTTGATTAAAATTTTGGTGTTAACAGCCTAGGCTCTGTAAACTGGTAGGTAAACAAACGGTATGTACAGGGGCCCACCGTTGCTAGCAGCATGCCCGTTTACATAGCCTAGGTTGTGTAGGCCTATTTACAGTGGATTTTCTATCAGCACACACACAGTACGGACAGGTACCAGATCATGAAGAGATATTCACTGATTTTGACAAAAGAGATTTTGACATCAAGGATTCTCCAGAATCGCTGACTCCATCTTTAAAGCTACAACGAGTAAGTCGGCACGTTGGCGACACCTTTGAACAAAAGCGGTAGTATTTTTACGACGCCAGCTGTCGTGAAGCTGTTTTCTTGCTCGCGCAGGGCGTGTGAGATTCAAATAATCAGGAAGCAATAGTGCATGTCCATGTGTTGAAAGTGTGAGGGCACCGGACTCTTTTTGGCTTGGTGAGAGTGGTTAGTGACACAGCATCAACTACACCTGATTGCAATGAGTTGATCCATTGTCACCTCTCACGGAGCTGAACGAGTATGTGTCCCCACACAAAGCGAATGAACGAGAGACGGCAGTTAGTTATGGATCACGATGAGGTAATGTGTTTATGTTGTTGTAAATAATAACTATTTCAGATGAATAATGGTCATCTGATGATGCTGGTGAGGCAAAGTAAACTTTGTTTTAGTACCAACCGCTCATTCATTTAGGAGTAAACACTGCTTGTGTATATGTTGCTTGGCAACGTCCTCCCGCCCGCCTATCACTCTCCCTTTTAGCTTTTCTTCATTGCATTTTCTTTTTTTTCTTTGATGGTTCAGCCCCGTTATCAGTCATTATGACGACAAATAACTGTCTCAAACAAGGCTCCCGCTCCCCTTCTAGGGTGACCAGATCGCATTTCCATTACTTTTCACACGTCCCGCAAATTGAGACGTTGTCCCGCATTGTTATTGAAAGTGAGCCCCCCTTTTTAAATGCGTGTTTTATAATCTGGCATTTATCCTAGCAGTCTCCGTTTGTCTGTGTGTGTGTATCGGGCTGCTGGGCTCAGTGCAGTGGGCTCTGTGAAGGTGCTGCCTGCAGTGCTTCAGCGTTTATCTTCCTGTTACTTCAAAATAAAAGCCAACTCACGTTTGTTAAGTGAAATGCTAATGTGAAGCAAGTGAAATACTTTTAATGTGAAGCCGCAGCCTTAATGCTCTATTTGTTTAACCGTAGCTAACTTAACTGCTGCGCGCTGATCTAAAGATAGTGTTTTTTTAATATAGAAAGCCGTGTCTCTGGCATTACCGGTGGTGACACGAGTTTATTTTGCTAAAAAAACGGCATTTTGTCCCGCACAAACGTAGTCTTTGTCCCACATCTAGTGAATTGGGATCTGGTCTCCCTATCCCCTTCCCTCACCTGGAGTGATAGGCTTCTCAAATCGCGTTCCTGCGCCACACTGAAATCTGCGACCAATAGGCCTACGGATATGTGACCATAGAGCATGCACGCGTGAACCGAAAATCGGACTGGGTGTACGACCAGATCAAATGCAGTAATAAAAACTATATAAAAACGTCTTTCTTTGCACTGATGGTCTCGTTTGCTGTTAAAGGTAATTTATGATTATGAGAGGAAACATGAGGCTGTTTAAAAGATATTTAAATGTTACTCGTTGCCGCTTTAATAGTAAATTTTTTGGTTTATATTTGATTTATTGCAGTGACCCACTTTCCATCTTAACCATCTGCGTGCGCGCATATCTTTATTAATATCTCCCTGAAGATATGACTGAAACAAAAATTTAAAACATCATCTCAAACTAGAGGCTCTCCTGTTTCCAGGGAATGTTCTTGTGATACTGTCAGTCCCTTACAGGCTTAGAAAACACCGTGAGAAGCAAGACCCAGAAGCTCCCCAGCTACCACTTAGCTTGTAAATAGTGTATAGAGTATATACATAGTGTGAAAGCAGTTTGTTATTATTGTTTTTATATTTACTTAATGGTTTGTTTGAAACATGTTTTGTGATGCTTCCTCTTTTATTAGTGTACATCCCATGAATCATCATATGTGGTTCAAAGTCTTCATTCAGTCTAATTTCCTTATGTTTTTTGAAAGTAGAGACAACATTTCTACCAAAAAGCGTCTGGACCAAATTTTATATTAGTCATGTTTTGTGCACTCCCCTACTATGTTTTGGAAAATTTCCACTGCATTTTTGAAGCTAAGGCTTAGGAGAAGCAATTTCAAGAGCCAAACAACTCAACAGGATGACTAAAGGTTCTTCTTTCACACAAATTTCCAGGTTTTTCAAAAATCGTAATACATTTTTCAGCATTTAAGCCAATTATTTATATACACAATGGTCTAGGACATAAGTAGACCTCAGAAAACAAAGGCCTAATGTGTTCTGAACGTTTCCATATAAAACACTTTGGTATAATTTATCTTCTTGCACATTTGAAATAGGTATTTATAGAAGTATGTAAAATCGGAGAAAATACCCCTAGACCTCAGAGGGTTTTTAATGTTAACGAAGGAACAGACTAGATGAGGTGTCAAGTCTGAGCTTGACATGCTGCTAAATATGGTCACTTCAATTATGTTTTTTAAAATTATTATCCTCCTGCTGATTATCCCATTGCCCTCATGTGCAGGTGACCAGGGTGACAGAGGGGACAGAGGACCCACAACGAGAGGACCCAAGGGAGAACCAGGGACCCCCGGAATGCCAGGTAAAACACCAGCATGACTAAGCGTTTCTGATTTTAGAACAAATGCCCTCAATGTTTGACTGTGGGGCTCAGCATTATTCAACAAGCGACACATACAAATGTAACACTAGCTCTACTCCAAGAAGAGCAGGCCATTTGGAATTGTGGCACACATTAAAAAAAATTAAAGAAGGTACAACTCTGCAAAGGTGTTTGCATGGACAATAGGGTATGCATCATACTATTGTTATAAACATTTGAAATGAAAGGGTGTTTTTTTCTGGTCTATATGCAACAAAGAAAAACACAATATAGGAGTTGGAATTAGTATCATATCAGCAGATATCTTATCCAGGTTTTAGAATCAGATCGGAACCGATAAAAGTTGATTGGTGCATCTTAGTGAACAAATTCTTGATTCACTGTTTTGCTCTAAGTAATTGAATTAGTGCAGATTTGAAAGACTCAAATGTTTAATTTCTCCTCCCAGGTAACCACGGGCGAGCGGGTTACGGTAAAGACGGTCGTGACGGAGAGAGAGGTCCCCGCGGAGTTCCCGGTCTACATGGCGTTCCCGGGCCACCCGGTACGGCCGGTTTGAACGGTTACTGCGAGTCGTCACAGTGCGTCCTGCCCATGGTGGCGCAACCCGTTTCTGCAAAGGACTCCGGCATGAAGGGTCCCAATGAGATGAAATGAAATGGCCACAGCCGAAAACTGAGAGACTGGAGGAGAAGCAAACTTTGATTGGGAAGATTTGATTGGGTTTTGTCACTTGGTTTGTCAATTCCTCTTTTTTTTTTTTTTTTTTTTTACATTTTGGAAAGTTATTTTTTTCTCTTTTGAAGCCATCTTTGTTTTCAAACTGACATGAAGATGGACACTGAACAGCACACCATGCCTTTAAAAAAAGTGTAATTTTACCTCAGTTTTCTTTGCATTCTCTGTACTGCAAAAGTCGAGACATTTAAGAACATCATCAGCCCCATTTCTATCCGAGGAACAAGGCAATTCTAAAAGTTTTTCTGTATGTTTATGTAAATGTGTCAATATGCAAATTATACTTCTCGATGACGTTCGTGTTGTTTGTGAGTATCTTTGTTGATTATCCACTTAAATGTAAATCCTCAAAAGGAAGGATGTATGTTTGATACTTTCTCTGTCATGACGACTGTTGTTTATGTGATCGGAGGGCAGCCATGTGTGAAAAACAAAACCTCTATGGCAGTTTTATATGACTTTCTTATTTATTATATTAAGGTTCAGAGTGACGTCTTCGAGTTGTACAAAGGAGGAAATAAAACACGTTTTTAATAACCTCTCGCATGTTTTGTATGGACGAGTGCGGCCAATTAACAACCGAGGACTGGGCATTAGAAAAATTTAAATAAAGTTAAATATAACGATATATATATATAATATATAATGATGCAGTCTTTAAATATGATACATTAAAAATTATAATACACATCTATAACAATCAGTGAGTGCCCCTCCCTCCAACCCCTAAAAAAGCCTGGGGTTGACCTTGTCTTTATATTGGAGCAGATAAGTGCTACAATCTTTCAATTTGTGATACAAGCATGAAAATTGGAATGAGCAGTCTCCATGGGTCTCTTGACAAGAAAATTGTCCAAGACAATATAATGAAAAAAAAAAATTTTTTTAATGAAAACACCAAATACATTTCTATGAGAAATTTTCAGATTCACAATTTCAAATGTCTCGGGACAATTTTCTTGTCAGGTGTCACCATGGAGACTCATGCTCATGCCAATGTTCACGCTTGTATCATCAACTGAAAGATTCTGACGAAAATAAGCACTTAGCCGCTCCACTAATAACTGTCATTGACTCTGCAAGCAGATAGTCCTCTGGGTAAAATGCTCACCAGGATAATAATCAGACATGCAACATGACCAAGTGTTTTGGTTGTAGGATGCAAGTTTAAAAATGACCTCTGGCTGGCAGAAATATACCTGTATAATTTAGATTTTTTTTTCCAAGAAATGTACTACTTGCTGTAGTTTGGTCTGGGCTTGGTGAGACTAAAAGAAACATGACCTTTGAGCTGTTGTTATTCCAAACTTGAGGAACATTTTTAAAGTACATTGAAGTTGACACACAATATGATGCCTTATGTTTGTACCTCCATTTAAAGATTACTTTTTAAAACAGTTTCAGGAATTTTGAAAGTTTTCAAAATATTTCTAGTATCATGTGATTGATGGATATCCATAGTGATCCATACTTTTAATTTGAATTCAGAAAGCTTTTTTAATATGACTCGACATAAATTATAAGGTTTTAAAAACTTACTATGTGACATGTATTTTGGAAGGCATACTACATCAGAATAAAAAAATAATAATTGTGTTCTTTACTAAAATACCAATTACATTTTTCTTTCCAAAATAAACCAAAACAGCATTAATTAAAATAAATATTACTTTTTGGAACTGTTCATGTATTTAAAAGCAGTTTAATGCTGAATTTATCCATCATCGCATCTATTCAACTTCAATCCTCTTCTCCCTTAATGTGTTCTTGAATTATCTTTTCAAAATAAACCTTAACTATTTAGTTCAAGTAAATATTACTTTTTGAATTTGTTAATACATTTAAAAGTTTTTGAACAACTGAGAAATTTCGATCAATTTATAAGATGCGACTAAAAGCACCGGAGGAAGTTGGCAAGTGAAAATTGAATTAAGATTTCTTTTTGTCGAACAGCAAAGAATAAAACTACCCTTTATAGTAAGTCACAATACAAAATACAGTATTTCCTTTTATCTTCCTACAACCACAATAATAATCTAAAACCATAGCAAAATAAAAACCCAAATACTCTTTGTTGTTTTTCAGTGTATCATTTAATGTTCTCTCACAAGTTGGTGAACAGGTACAACTTTGTCGCTCACGGTACTAAATCACACATCCATTGATAGTATAAATAGCCAACCTAATAATAATAATATCAATAATAATAGTACACATTTCCAAATACATAAAATCATCAAGTATCCAAGTCTTAAGTTACAGAAAACAAAATAGAAAGGCATACAAAATATCGCAGACGTTGGAAGTCCAGTTTTAAGCAAAAAATAAAATAAAAATTAAAAAAAATAAAATAAAAGAATCACATTTTGGACATGGCAGTTAATTAGTAAACAGAAAGTTTGATAAGAGAAAAGAAACAAAAACAAGTTCCTAGACTTTCAATTGACAAATATTGCAACAATTAAGCATTTTTATATTAAAAAATAGTTACTGAAAGGGCTTAAGTGAGTGTAAGACGTCCTGCACAAGACAAAAGGCAACGATTTCTTTTTTTATATATATTTTTTTGTTCCGAGTAGAAAAATGAAACACCTTTCCAAATGCCATCTCGATTGCCTTTGTTCCACTTCGATTTTTTGTAAGGCATTTATGGATGAACCATCTGATTTGAAAGGAAGGCATACTTCTTTCTAGTCAGTCCTGAAACCGAAACCCTAAAATTTAACAGGAGGTGGAAAGGGGGAGGTTATATAATAATAGTTGCTCACATGAAATCACATTTATCGTTATGTTTTTAGCACATTCTCTGGCTTCCAATGTAAAACAGGCCAATTTGAAAATCTTTGGGATGCAGAAAAAACAATTACGGTAACCCAACAATCTTTACAATGATACACGACTCGCTGCCCGTCCTACGGTAAGTTTTTTCAGGGCACATTTAGATAAAAACATTTCTGTTCCCCAACTCGTCTTACTTTCACTTTATTTAATATTTTTTTGAGACTTGATCTTAAATCTGGAGCGTGACAATTAAAAAAGGAGGGGGGCGAGGGGGGACAGTTAAATTACAGAGCATGGTTTTCCTAAATAAAAAACTTCAACACAATGATAAAGAAAGTAATAAGCTAACAAGGTAGAATTGAGCTCTTCTGTTATAGTGTGAGGTGCGTGTGGGGAGGTTGGCGCAGCACAAGGCTCAGCTCTACTGGATGCAGCAGTTATTGCGATGGCCGTTGGAATCTTTGAAGCGCAGGCGCATCTTTGGACGATATTTCTCCAGGTAGAACAGCTGCTTGCTGTTGAACGCTCCCCGACGCTTCCTGGAAGAAATAAAATAAAGATTAGTTAAAGGTGCTGTAAGCGGAATGGTTCTTTTAGCTAACTTCCTGTCAGTTACTGCAGTTAGCAGTCCCCTCGCTCGTCCCTACGTCACCACATTAATGCACTGCGGTCTTCAAGCAGCGAGTTATCTAGCATCGTCTCAGATCCATAAGAGTGATAAAAACATGATAAAAACCATCAAAACAGACACTGGGAAGGATTTTTACCTGCTCCGCCATTGTAGGCACATAAACATTCACCCATCTGTTGCTCTGCCGGGCAGTGAGACCATGTGTGAGACAGGTGTCGGTTTGTAGCATTCTCTCTTGTGATTGGATATTAATTTCGGGATCCTCCGAAAAGTTTATTAGCCGATTACATGCAGAGCAGCTGACTGAGAAATCGGCTTTATGAAACGCGCACATTATGAAAGTGATCACTGTATGAATAAAGAGCGATTTAACACTTATATTGACATAAATAAACCGCTTACTTCACCTTTAACAATCAAAACCAAAATAAGCTTTATTAGGGAGGCAGGTCCTAGATTAATAATGCCAAAGCAGCACAGAAAGATATCAACAAAGATAGCTATTTAGCAATAGATTCACTACCTTTATTGTATTTTTAGAAAACCTAAATGTTTCCAGTTTTTACCACAGTATAAGCAGTTTAAATGTCTCAATGTACTCTTAAATGTGCTAAACTATTTCATCCATACTGCTCTGACGCTAATGAAAAAAAATGTGGAAAAAATAAATGCCCTTATATTGTCTTTTTTTATTTTTACATAATTCCTGTACCTTTTATTATGAAAATCTCAACAAAATAACACCTGAACTTTGACACTCCTAGCTATGACACATCACATACTTAAAAAGCACTCTCTCTCTATCTCTCTCTATCTCTCCCATGACTCCTCTGACTGAATCACTGTTATCACACTCATCTGATAACCTCGGCTATTTACAGAGATGACTCATCCAGCCCGGCTTACTCAACCACACAGTCACTCAGTTTCTGTGAGGAATATGTTTCACAGAAAAGCAGGAAAACCTCTAATCCAACACACTGGCAAATCCCTTATTCTCAGGTTGATCACAGATGCACTGGTATAAAGTTGCTGATCAGTTAAGGGAGGTGGTGAAGGGTTTGTAATACACAATTTGACCACCAGGGAGCACTGACAACTTTTGGAACTGTTAAATGTACAGTTCAGTCTATATTCTGGCCATAATAACCAAATATTACATAATATAAGGGATCTATGGTTAAAAATTAAATAAAAAATAATCATGATCATGACTAAAGAATAAGCTGCAGATCACATTACTGTATACTTTTTGGCCGCAATTTTTGCAGATTTCTACAGAACTGCCGATTCAAACAACTTTACACAGCATGCATTCTTATGCGTTTCCTCTGTCTCTAGCTTGGAAGGATGAGTTTTATTTTATTCATTCCGTTACTCGCTCTTGTCCTTTTTGGTCGCAGTTTTTGCAGATTTTAAACATTTTATAATTGATACAGAACCGCAGATTCAAACAACTTTACACAACATGCATTTGTTTGTGTTTCCACTGTCAAAAGCTTAGAAGGGTCAGTTTTTCAAACAAGATCAGAACCTTCCTCTAAACAAACTTTACAGCCTTTTCGTAAAGCTTTCCATGGTGAAAAGTGAGGTTGACTTACTGTCGAATGAACTGGACAGCATCTTCATATTTCATCCCACATTCGATCAAGGCGAGCGCCACCAGAACAGGAGCTCTGCAGAAGGAGAGGCGGGGAACAAGGAGACAGGTATGTTGGTGAAAGAAAACTAATTTACCCCTGTGTTATTTTGTTTATCATAATTTACAAACTAAGCACCCTGAGATATTCCTTGATTTAAAAAAACACACCATACGGTTATATATAAAATCTAAAAATGAGGCAATATTGATTTTGTGAAATTGTATTGACTGCTGCAATTATTTTCATTAGGAGATTATTCATCTAATATATTACAAGTGAGATCAGTTTTAAAAAGAAACTAAAAACAGCAATTAATCAAAAATAAATCATCTTAAACTGCATATTATTAGGGTATTTGAATGTAAATAAAAATAAAAATCTGTCCATGTTCTGTATCAGAGCAGGAGGAAGCAACTCAGTTTTAATGGCCACATACATCCGGAACATACAGAAATCCGGTGGGTAAAATATTTATAATCCGGTGTAAAGACGACATAAGACCATAATACTTTATAATCTCACCTCCCCAGCCCGGCCACACAGTGCACGGCCACGCAGCAGCCCGGCTCCTCTCTGAACTTCAGCTTCAGCAGAGACAGCCAGTCGTCCACGATCTGGTTGGAGGGAGGAGCGCCGTCGTCAAACGGCCAATCCTGGAGTAGTAGAAGAAGAAAAATAGAATGGAATGGAAATGTCGTCACCACGGTTGCACCACGGAAACCAAAACAAAAGAAAGTGTGCGGGGCTGAAAACCAGCTGCAGGGGGGAGAAGAATGTTGTTGTAGGAGTGGGGAGGGGGAGGGGCTATTTTCCTTCTGTGTCAGTGTTTGAGTTTCTTTAGAGATGAGCTTACTTGTTCACTGAAATCTTTATCGATACATTTGGTGACATTAACATGCCAGTTACAACAACACAGTAACAAATCTACAAATACAAGCTGGCAGTAGTAAAAGGAGGAGGGCAGATTTTCTTTCTGTTTCAAAGTGCTTAGATATCAAGTGTTTCTAGACGTAAATTACCCTCGCTAAGTGTTGTTAGTGATAGAACCAGTTCATGTAAATTACTTGAGGTAATTACAGACAGGTAGCAGACCACCGTCAGGACATATTCACAAAAAGGGATTTTTTTTTCGCAACAAAGAAAAAGCTCCAGCTGTGAGCTCAACTTATGATCGCCTTTTCATGTGTTTGATTAATGGAACATTTTTACAAAAGTATAGGAACTGACAAAGTGTGTTAAGGAAAGTAAACTTAGAGCTAGGATAAGAAAAAACTACTTTAAAGCTATATTGTGTGACTTTTTAATATGAATGACTGTTGGTTACATTCAAGCCATCACCAAAGGAGTTGACACAAAGTTGATTAAGCCTATCAGCTCCACAAAACTCTCTCTGTATTTCTCAGTATGGCAGCGTTTACAAACTGGTGTCGCCACCCAACACTGGCGCAGGAGCTCCGAAAAATCCCAAGAAGCGCCTTAGAAATGTTTCAGTTGCTGATTCTACTGTTTAGAAAAAAAAACTGGACGTACAGTAGAACATATAAAATTCATGCGCAATCACCAAAGGCTTGCCTCATGTAGATGGGCCTACAGTGTTGTTGTAATTTCTCAGAATTCCTCATGGGGGCAACAGAAGTTACACACTATCGCTTTAAGTTTGTTTTTGATGCAACAACAGTCATGAACTCACCAGAACTTGAATTCCCTCTTTCACCACCAGCGTGGCGTCATAAGTGGCCTCACAGACTCTCACGACGGTGGTCACTCCATATTTCTTCAGCTCCTGAATAAAACAAAAATTATAAGTCACAAGATGTATTATAAGAAAAATAAACAACACACGAACAGGTAAGCTATGTCAAACACAATTTTAGCACACAAGAAGTAGATGACATTTTGTTTTGATTCCATTTAAGTTATAATTTTAGAATATTTCCAAGCATATTATCTTGTTTTTTTTACGCAATGTGATCATAGATTTCTAGAAACCAAAACCTTTTACAAAAAATAAAACTAAACGTTTAAATGTGTAAACTTCTGAATCAATTTAATCATAACGACTCACCTCGATGAACTTGTTCATGGTGGCGTTGGTGGGATTGTGGGTGATGAGGAACCTCATGTTCTTGTAGGTGATCTCCACAGGGGCCGGTCTGTTCATACGCGCCATGGTGACGACGTAAAAGAACAAAACAAAAATAGAACCCAAAAAAAAAAGCCTTTCCACGGAGTAAAAACACTAATGTAAACACTTGGTCAAACTCGGAGGGAATGTCGGACAGAAAAAAACGTCCAACGAGCTTCTAGAAAAAACTTCTCCGGTCTTTTCCTTTCGAGGTTTGCGAGGTTTTAAAACAAAACTACGAAGGCTGTGAAGAAGACTGAGGCGAATTTTTTGGGGATTTATTGGCCGGAACAAAAAAGTGCGTACAATCAAGAGAAAAAAACTGAAAAACCCCCTTTCTCCTTTTGGAATGATGAAAAAAAAGGAACGGAAAGGGAGGCAAAACAAGGCCGGTTCCACCTTGATTCTGGCCAGGCGGAAAGCCGACGAGGGCAGTGTGCAGCGGGTGAAGTTACCCCATCCAGGCCGAGTTGAGTAGTCGCTGGTTCTGGGAGTTGGTTCCCGGTTCCTAGCCAACCTTTTCCACCCTGGGATCCCCTCCTCCTGTAGGCTCAAGTGCGTTGGGTCGATGGTGGCGAGTTTTGGCTGTTCACTCGTCTGCATAGGCAGCGTGCTGAGCCTGGCAGTAGTCCCCACTGCCCTTCAGAAACTCCATAAATGTGTGACCCAGAACACCACAGAACTGCTGCAGGACACAAGAGAGAGAGAGGGGAATGAGAGGGTTTTAAAAAACGAAAAAAGATTTCAAAGCGAGTGAGACAGAGGACGCAGACAGAGGGCTTCTGTTGAGGTTTAGTTAGTAGTAGAGATGCTTTTTGGTAATGAAACATGACCAAACAGAAACCTAACTTTGACAACGTCCGACGATTTATGTTTTAACAAACTAATAGTGAGAAAAGCAAGAATACTATGTGTTCAAGCTGAATTATTTGTAAACTGATCGACAGAAATATAATGATTGTAGTTGTGGGCTGTAATTAATAATCATTTTCATCATCGATTGGTTTTATTCTGTAATAGTTTGGTTTACATACTGTATGTTAGCAAAGTTGAGGTAAATGATTTGGGGGAAATATCTACACTCAACAAAAATATAAACGCAACACTTTTGTTTTTGCTCCTATTTTTCATGAGATGGACTTAAAGATCTAAAATTCATTCCAGATACACAATTGTACCATTTCTCTCAAACGTTGTTCACAAATCTGTCTAAATGTGTGATAGTGACCACTTTTGCTTTGCTGAGATAATCCATCCCACCTCACAGGTGTGCCACATCAAGATGCTGATCTGACATCATGATTAGTGCACAGGTGTGCCTTAGACTGTCCACAATAAAAGGCCACCTTGAAATGTGCAGTTTTGTCTCACAGCAAAATGCCACAGATGCCACAAGCATTGAGGGAGCGTGCAATTGGCATGCTGACAGCAGGAATGTCAACCAGATCTGTTGCTCGTGCATTGAATGTTCATTTCTCCACCATAAGCCGTCTCCAGCAACTTCGCACAGCCATTGAAGAGGAGTGGAACAACATTCCACAGGCCACAATTGACAATCTGATAAACTCTATGCGAAGAAGATGTGTTGCACTGCATGAGGCAAATGGTGGTCACACCAGATACTGACTGGTTCTGAGTCCCCAGACCCCCAATAAAGCAAAAAAATGCACATTTCAGAGTGGCCTTTTATTGTGGACAGTCTAAGGCACACCTGTGCACTAATCATGATGTCAGATCAGCATCTTGATGTGGCACACCTGTGAGGTGGGATGGATTATCTCAGCAAAGCAGAAGTGCTCACTATCACACATTTAGACAGATTTGTGAACAATGTTTGAGAGAAATGGTACAATTGTGTATCTGGAATGAATTTTAGATCTTTAAGTTCATCTCATGAAAAATGGGAGCAAAAACAAAAGTGTTGCGTTTATATTTTTGTTGAGTGTAATTTAGATTTGTATGCCAAATGTTGTGATTTGTGATAATTGTCCTGTGTTACAGTGTTAATGAGCCATTTCTTTGGCGTGCCGTGTGTTGTGGAATTATTTACCTTGTGAGCCACTCACATTTGAGACCTGACATTTTTTTTGCGAAATTATAAAGCAATATTTTTTTAAGCTATACCTCAAAATGTCTCAAAGTCAGTCAGTTATCAACCAAAAACAAATGTCTTTGTTGTAGCTTTAGAAATTGTGAGTGGGTATTAATTTTGATTGTTGATCCTGCGCTGGTGATTTTGGCCAATATTTTTGCCATTTTTTCAAAACAAAGGATTAACTCAAAACAACAACAGCTTAAACAATAAGCACAAACACTCACTAAGCTGCAACCACATAATGTCGCTCAAACTGTAATTTCTAATGTCTAATCTTGATGTTTTTATGCCCCTGTAAAGCACTTTGAATGGCCTTGTGTCTGAATTGTGCTATATCAATAAACTTGCCTTGCCTTGTCTCAATGATGGGAGAAATATGGTGTGAAATAAATGTGATGACATTTCTGTATTGTCACACAGTTGCATAACACAAACGCAATGAGGACTTTTCTGAGCAACACCTATGAGTAACCACACTGCAACTCAATGTATGTAATGTAATGTAATGTATAACAACTAATGACCTTATTAATTAGACTCCTATAATTATGTATTAAGCACTGCATTGTCCTTTGATTAGAGTTGCAACAAGTGGTTGATTAACACTTCTAAAGAAATAAACATACAATTATTGAACAGCTATTTCTATTGATATTCATTATTTAGCTCATGTAGATAAGCAAAAATAATATTTACTGGTTGGAAATTGTCAAATGTGTGAAATTGCAAATGTTCTGTTTACTATTATTGTAAAAATAATTTATTTGGGGTTGTCAGTGAGGAAACAGGTAAGCATTTTGACTATATTTCTTACATCTTATTGATAAAAAAAAACAATCAATAGATGAATAGATATCGAAAGAGGTGAGGTTTGATTCCCATAGTGAACATGTGTCTATCGGAAAAAATATGTTTAGCCACCAAAATTCTTCACAAATGATGATAAAAATTAAAGGGCATATATGTAAAAAAAATCTACCTATCAGTGTATTATATAAAGTGAGACTGCAGCACTGTAACATCCTTACCTAATGGCCGCGGGTGTGCAATAGGAAGGATGTCATTTCTAACATGTAGGTCATATCTGTATGAAAGCTGAGCTCACCATGAGGCCCTCAGCTGGGCTTTAACTGACTGTTATCAACATCATGCTCACGGAAAAAATCTCACTCACAAATGACTTTTTTTTACTGCAATGTAAGTCCACTTTTCATTGCCCGTTAAGAGGGGCGTTAATACCCGAAGGCCACACTTACTGTAAATTGTTTTTCTGTGCGGCTTAATGCTCCAAATATTAAACAAAAACATAAGCTGATCAAGTATGCTTTGTTAATCCGGTTGGAGAGGGGAAAACTGCATTTGGTATACATAAAAATATTACACGGTGGACAAAGGGACGGGTTGGATGGCTGGAAAGGGAGTTGATATAAAGATAATTAAACAGCGAAGGAGCCTTTTAGCAGTCATTTAAAGGAGATGACATGAAATTGCATTTTATTTTAAAGTGTCCTTTGTGTTGAGGATAAACTGGGCGCCATCACACGGGCTGTCGTTAAGAGGCCTATGGTTAGAGAGATGCAATGAATCTACACATTGCTTTACGGTGACACAAACACGACGCCTCGTTACAGCAGCAGGAAGGTATTCAGCAGGTGAAATGACACAGAAAATGTCATTATCATTTATGGCTTATTTCACGTAAAAAAATCACGTGAAAATGTTCTCCGTCAAAAACTTCCCGGACTGAGAAGCAAGGAGAAGCCCGAGAATGGTGCGCATCCCCCGGACGCTTCCTCACCACGACGAACCCAGCACGGAGCTTTACATACACTTAGATACAAAGGCACAAACACACACTAGTGTTTCAAATTAATGTTACAGCTCGTGTAAAGTGTTTTTCGTTAAGCGACTGAGTCACGGTGACATTTTTAACGGGGGAGCTAATGCTGAAAAAGGCCCGTGATTTAATCAAAAAAGCTAACGTTAAGGATATAACGTACTGATTTACGACAGAAAACAGGAGGCATACAAAGGAAATTAATAAACTGTACTTACTGGGATATGCTTACTCATTGAAGATTGTAGCTTAATCATACAGCCGGTTTCCAGAAAAAGGTAAAAAAGGTTAAACGGTTCTCCACCATCCCCGAACGGAGCTGAAGTCTCCTGATCTGCCGCGACGACGCCGTCAGTCTGCGTGGGGAAGCGCGACTTCAACCTCCGGACAAGACTTTCAAGATAAAACAAAACTTGATTTTATAGTAGCGTGTAAAATTCACCTATGTACAACCAACAATGTGGAAGTTTTTATTGGACTTTCTTATAGGCCTATGTAAAACAGCAGAATACAATCAACAAATGTGTACCATGATTCACACAAATTTGACTTTCCACAAACATAAAATTTTCGTCTTGCAAATATGTAGGCTACTCTGTAAATATGTAATATTAACGCATTTAATGGGGTTTTGCATAATTAGCAGATTCCCTCCTATGTCAGTTTGCGAGTAGGCCTAATATTTGTTACTTCCTTTTTATTTATTCGCATCATTTTGCCCAACCTCATCAACCACAGCTGTAGAATAAACCTCACAAATGTGTAAGTTGTATTTATGTTTTCTAAATTATAACCACACAAATAAATGGTGGTTTGAAAATAAGCAGTCTATAAAAAGACTCACCATATGGTATTTGAAGAAAGAGTTAAAGAAAAGTTACTTCCATCATGTAAAATCCTCCAGGCCAATATGGGTCCAAACATAAGCTACTGAAAAACTTGTGAGCTACTTGTCAACCCTTCAACTATCAGGCAAAAAGAAAAACAATGTCTCTTTCTTAGTGTTTGAACTCACACACCAGTTAATCCAACCGGTTACATCGGCTTGCAGGTAAATTCTCTGAACACCCAAAGCGGCACCTGTCCTGATGTGAACTCCTCTGAGTAAAGTTCAAACACAAAATATGACCAACAAAATAGAATTACAGGATTATCCCAAAGACAAATATTGTGAAGACAGTGAATCTATCTATCTATCTATCTATCTATCTATCTATCTATCTATCTATCTATCTATCTATCTATCTATCTATCTATCTATCTATCTATCTATTGCATTCATACATTATACATTTTGAATATGTTCTAATTTACAGTGCTCCCATTGTGAAATATTGTTGGGTAGTATAATATTATTTTTACGCTTTAATTACTTCCTATTTATTTTTCTATATATTTTGTCTATTTGATTTATAAAATATTTCAGATTCTGAAGTTCGTAAGATATGTGAATTTTTAATTCTTAGCGTTGGTTTTACACGCTGTCTTATAACACAGCTTGATGATTTTATCATGCCAGATAATATTTTATACTTTCAAAAACAGTTTTGTCAAATGTTAAATTAATTATTTTCCTTAGTTCCTATCCTTATCGGCCTTATGTCCCACGGGGGAAGAAGAGGCATAAGTAAGTAAGTAAGTTTAGTTCCTAGCGAGTGTTTTTCCTTCAACATACCTTTAGCAAGTTTAATTTTGAAGGGAGCTTCCGGTTTTTCCTGTATTGGTTTTGTCTGCAGCTTGACAGCAGCTCTTTAAAACCCCACCCTGAAACCCGCTAGGTGGTGTTCTGTCCAGACATCTTTCTACGTCCATGCTACACCGGTCAGGTGGTGACTACCGAGGCCCGACTGCCCGTTCACCTCCCGCGACCACGTGTGGACGGAGGACGCCAGAAATCATCCAGAAATATGAAGAAAGTACTAAAATATCGGCTAATATGTAGCTAAAAAGATTGGCCTTTCTGGATATCATTGCATCCACTCCTTTGACCAATATACTTCTCAAAATTAACCAGTTGTGTAGGAAGTATTCAGGCTTTACTTAAAGCGACAATGTTGTGTTACATTTTATATAAATGTATGTTGGTTACATTCAAGCCATCACAAAAAGAGTTGACATGAAGTTGATAAAGCCTTATCAGCTCCACACAAAACTCTCTTTATTTCTCAGTATGGCAGCCTTCACAAACTGGTGTTGCTAAGAAAGAAAACTGCAAATAAAAAACCTGCACAGCAGAAGGAAAAAAATCCTTGCGCAATCACCAAAGGCTTACCTCATATAGAGTAGATGCACAGACAGTGTTTTTGTAATTCCTCATAATTCCTCATGGGGGCGACAGAACAGTAGTTACACACTATAGCTTTAAGCAAAAGTACAATACTAAAATGTAAAATACTCTTGTATCAGTAAAAGTCCTGCATTGAAAATGTAAACAAAATAAAAGTAAGTATAATCAGGGAGACATACTCAATGCAGATTTGACTGTTCTAATATTAGATCATTATTATTATGCATTAATGTGGAAGCAGGATTTGTAGCTGGATGAAGTGGAGCTTATATTGTCTGAGACTTTTATTTTCATTGTTGATTTAAGTATTTTTCTTTATTCACAGATTGATTGTTAGCTTGGTAACAATTCAAATGTTCATGTGAAAAGCAGCAGAATCTGAAATTCGAGAAGCTGGGACCTGATGACATTTTTGGCATATTTGCATTAAAAATTATTATCATCAAAATAGTCAGAAGGATTTTTATTATTTTTTATCAATTTATCTTGAGTAAATGTACTTAGTCACAAAAAATGCCAAAAAAAATCTTAAAAAATGTTTTTTACTAAGTCACATTCCACCTCTGTATTTAATTACATATCAACTATAGTATAGGAAGTGGTACCATTATACTTCTGTGAAAAAAGTATGTAACTACTTAAATTAGGCAGAACACTTGGTTGGAGCTTCTTAAGAAAAACCCTGTTGATCTGAGAGTGATTTCCCTGAGCTTTTATTTATTTTAACACACAGACCATCACAAACCACATCACCCATTGTCTGCTCCTCATAGTGTTCATCTCTCTGGAATAAATACTTTTTGCTCCCATATCATTTTCTAGAAGCACAAACAGAGAGCTGCCGAGCTGTGCACTTTTCACTCTTGCAATCACACAAAAGCAAAACCCATGAATTGTCCTCGCGGTAGCAGCCAATGAGCTCAGAGCAGCGGAAGCATCTGTGTGTACCAGCGGCCGCCCGGAGCCAGTTTCCAGCCGGACTCTCGCGGGTGCTGGGGGGCAAAAAGGAATTTTCCAATCCGTCACCATTGTATACAATTGTCTATAAAAATTAATGAGCGAGTGAGGCTCCTGCCTTCACAGGAGGGCTATCTATCAAATTCCTGATCACAGTTCATGAAAGAGTAACAAACAAAGACATGAATGACTCTGAGGATTTCAAGGTAACAACTCCAACCTCTAACTTTTTTCTTTTTCATTTTCTTGCAGCACAAAGAAAGGCGTGAATGGATACAGCAGCGTTGGATTCAATTGTCATTTTTATTTTTATTTGAATTTGTTGACTTGATTTCTTGCATTCTTTGCTAACTCTTTCTATATAAACTTGACCATCTCTTACCATACTTGTGTAACAGACCTGTTTTGTGTTTCACAGGAAGGTCAGAGTAGAAGCAAGGACCAAATAGACGGAACAGGGATGAGCTTGTCCCACAAGAAGGGAGTGAGGGTGACTGGGAAGTTTGCCTCTCCGGTGGACTGGGAGAGCCGAGGTGGTGGAGGAAGAGGAGGGGGAGGTCCAGCCATTCTCTACTCTCCCCCAAACACCTTCAACCCTCCAGAAGCTCCAACTGTCATCTCCATCGGCCCACTGCCTCACAGGCCCATGTGTGAGCGAGTGTGTGAACCCAGGGTGAACGAACCGACCGGCGGGGAGGACTGGACCCCTGAGGCGCCCCCAGCTCAGACCAAGGTGTCCTACGGGGAGACAGCCTTCCCCAGGCAGACCATGGAAGAGCTGAAGACCATCTTGAAGGAAAGTCCTCTTCTAGGCGTCCGAGGAAAAGATGATGGAAAGCCGGGAAGTCCTTATACATATCTCCATGGAAGCAGCAGTAGCAACGGTGGTGGTGGCGGTGGGGTTGGTGGTGTTGGAAGGCCGGACAGACGGCAGGACGATGGACCCCCCAACAGAGCCTTCAGCACCTTCAAACCCCTCTGTGAGGCTTCCAGAAAGGGGCCCAGCTCCACAGGTAGCACATCTATTCAGCTGCCTTCAGGCTGCATGGATTCATCCAGCTCGTTCATGTCCGACGCCAACACAAATAGGCAGCCTGGAGTCAGGGCAAACCATTATTCCAGCGGCGCCGGCTCCTGTGGAGAGACTGGAGCTTCTCATACAGGTTGGTGAAGCTTTGGTTTAAAGACAAGTTTGTCCCTGATAGAAAATGGAGGAATATCTTCTGGTACGCAAGTCCAAATTGAGCAAACAAAGAGAAGGAACCTTAAGATCATCTCTATCCTCACTCATGTCTTAAAAACTGGGCTCTGTCTCATTCTAATCACGATCTTTTTTACCTAAACTTGGACTTAATAATTGATTGATAACTTATTTTGCTGACATTTTTTAATTTTTTTGTGGTCATTTTGATTTGTCACTTTGTGAAATTACATTAAACTCCATCAGAAAGAACCAACATGTCTTTGTATCCCAGAGAAACAACTTGATCATTAGTTTTACATTTGGTACACATTTTGATTTTTTTGTTGCTATTTTGAGGTTATTTGTCAATGACACCGATACTGATGTTTTTTTAACATTAACTATTAACAATGTTCATGTTATGTTCCTTTCTAGATCCCCTTGTCAGGGCCCTCTGTACTGCTGACACTCTACGGAGGCTAACACATTGACACACATTATATAAACGGAATATACTTTAGTATTTAAAATCAAACTCTCCAATGTTTTTGCAGATATTTCACCCTCTTTTCCACAGATAACGGGAACGAGACGGTCGAGGTGTTTGGGAATCAGAGGTTCATTTCAGCCATGGAGCAAATCAAGCAGCAGATCGCCAGAGAAAACATCAACTTTGTCCGCTTCGAAGCCACCGACCTCCACGGGGTGTCCAGG
This sequence comes from Hyperoplus immaculatus, assembly GCA_949357725.1. Taxonomy (NCBI): domain Eukaryota; kingdom Metazoa; phylum Chordata; class Actinopteri; order Uranoscopiformes; family Ammodytidae; genus Hyperoplus; species Hyperoplus immaculatus. The sequence goes on along the minus strand of OX442355.1, from coordinate 1,656,716 downwards.
TCCAAGACTGTGCCTGTTCGCTTCTTCCATGTAATCACCTCATCTATCTATCTATCTATCTATCTATCTATCTATCTATCTATCTATCTATCTATCTATCTATCTATCTATCTATCTATCTATCTATCTATCTATCTATCTACCTACCTACCTACCTACCTACCTACCTACCTACCTACCTACCTACCTACCTACCTACCTACCTACCTACCTATCTATCTATCTATCTATCTATCTATCTATCTATCTATCTATCTATCTATCTATCTATCTATCTATCTATCTATCTATCTATCTATCTATCTATCTATCTATCTATCTATCTATCTGGAATAACACAAGATAATATTTTAGCATAGCTTATCTTTCACAGTGCAAGCAGGCTGAAAATATCCAAAAATTGCTAAAAATGATGGAAAGCTAATGGGCTGGAATGGTTTTAACTTAATTTTAAGTCTACAATGTGTTATTTTTTACATTCCTGTTTGTGTATACATTGAAGTAATATGACATAATGCTGCTTCCAGTCTGGGGTCTTAGCTTTACTCCAGATGCACAGACATCACAGTGATATTGATCTTCACCTCCATCTCTGGAACTTTTGTGCTACTGCTATTAATGCTAACGTTGCATCTGTAGGAGAAAGCTGTTTACGGGGTGCCGATGCCGAGGAGCTACCTGGAGCTGACCCTGAGCCCCAAGAGCAACGAGGTGGACCACGCCAGCGCCGCTAACTTCAGCAGTGACGTCCTCCTGATCCCGGACCTGTCCACCTTCAGGGTTCTGCCCTGGGCGGAGCAGACGGCCCGGGTCATCTGCGACCCCTGCACCGTGACGGGAAGCCCCCTACGCACCTCCCCTCGCCTCATCGCTAAGCAACTCATCGGCCAGCTCCAGAGCCTGGGGTTCTCCCTGCACTCGTCCTTCACCTACGAATGCTGCGTGCTCGGGACGCCCGACCGCATCGGACCTAAGACACTCTTGTTCCCAGCTACCACGCTGCTAAGCCACCACGACCTGCCTTTCTTCCAGCAGCTGGTGGACAGCATGTACTGCATGGGCGCAGACATCGACAGCACGGCCTCGGCCAGTGGGCCGGGCCAGATGGAGATCAACCTCAGGCCAGAGTTTGGGATAGCGGCTGCAGATACCGCCTTCACCTTCCGCACCGGAATCAAAGAAATGGCTCGTAAACACAGCTACATCGCCAGCTTCTTCACAGACGACGGCCTGTACAACGCGGGCGTGCTTTCCCACAGCCTGTGGGACGCTAACGGCCGCCGCAGCCTCTTCCACAGCGGGGACAAGGCCGGAGAGCTGTCTGAGATCGGCAGGAAATGGCTAGCCGGGCTCCTCACTCACTCGGCCGCCTTGAGCTGCCTGATGTCACCCGGTCTGGGCTGCCGTAGCCACATCGCCAAGACGATGAAAGACCCCAAACGAGTGCTGTGCGCCACCTGCGGCTGCAACGACAACAGCAGCTCCTTCAACATCAAGTGTCACGGCGGGAGGGAGACGCACATCGACAACAAGCTGGGCTCGGCCATGGCTAACCCGTACATCGTGCTGGCTGCCACCGTGGCCGCGGGGCTGGATGGCATCAGGAGGAATCTGAACGTGGAGAGTGCTCTGAGCAAAGCACCCAGTCAGCAGAGGGACTTCGCCATTCCCGTCAAGCTGGACGACGCTCTGGAGGCGCTGGGCGAGAATCACGTGATCCGCAGCGCCCTGGGAGAGCCGTTTGTTCAGTATTTCATCGCCATGAAAAAGTTTGAGATTGAAACCCAAGAACTGGATGACGAGAGGAACAAGTGCCTGGAGTATTTCATCTAGAAATCCTCCTCCTCGTTTTTGTAAGATGACAATCACATTTTCTTTTTGCAGCGAAAAATAAAAGCATGAAAAAAAGATGAATAGAGAAGCTCATTATTTTATTTTATATGATGTTGATACCTGATTAATATTATGCAGATTAAAGATATTTTTCTTAGTTATGTCGAAATAAAGGTATGAGTACACCCTCATTGTGCAAAGCAGTGTTGTGCATTTTGTTGTTGTTTTGTATACTTTTCTTTTACTTTAAATACATTAATCAATATAACAGAGGCCTAATGCCCGTATAAACTGATGGGGGATGTGCACCACCATATTTTTGATATCATTATTTAATTGATGTATTTATTTTACTATCATTCCTTTATTATATGCACAGTTGATTATTTTTAAAATTTTTCCTCTGAATAATGGCATAGGTAATTTAATATGAAAAGTCACACATCCCTCTTTCTCTATGGTATTCAGTTATTTAAAAAATGTGTTTTGCAACAACAGGTTCCAATTTGCATCATTGCAGGAGGAGATTTCTTGAAGACGTGCAATTAGTTTTACACACCAGCATTTTAGCTTTTTATGATAACCCTAAGCGCTAATGTTTAGACCTTGTCAGTACTTTGGTTTTATGGTGTGTAGTGAACATTACAACCTCTTGGGGACACTGATGTTATTGTCTTGTTTTCTCTGAGAGGTACTGAAATTTGATCTTATTATATACAATATTTTTTTATTCAGCTGAACTTTAAATACCTTGACACACAAAAATTAACAAATCAAGTAAAATCATGAATGTGATTTCAAAGCGTGAGTTAGTTTAACATAGTCTGCCTTTATTTACAGTGCATAGGTCAGATGAATTATCGGTGGGTGAAGTCGCACAAATGTACATGTGACAGAAAAAGTGTCAGTGTCCTTGACAAAAATATTTTTTTTAATGAAAAATAAAATAGAAAACTATCCCACCTCAAGGTCCAATCAGTTGCTTTTCTAAACTTTTCCACTTGTCATGGATTTGTTTGTGTTCAAACATTTCTGAGTACTTCAAAGGCATGAACCCTTAAAGTCCTATGAGTTATTTTTTAAATGTAAACTGGTCAAACTTGATTTTGTCAGAAGCTACAGAGCAGATACTCATTAGACCTTGAGGTAAAGAACAATACACTTCGCCTCTCTTCAAAAAACAACTTCCTAACCGTGCAGTTAAAGGTGGAGTCAGCGATTCTGACTGTGTATTAACACTGGATTTTTTTTCCAGCGCACACACAGTACTGATGGATGGTGAGGAGATATTCCCTGATTTTGACTAAAGTGATTTAGAAAACAAGCTTTCTCCAGAATCCCTGACTGCACCTTTAACTATGCTTAAAATAAAAACAAATATTCAATATAAAAACAGATGCATTTTTGACCATTTGTACAATTCAACTCATATGATAGAATAATCCCCCTCCCCCCAACAACAAGCGCTACTGTTTTTACATAGACAATGCTTTAACTTCAATGGTAAACAACTGACTTACCTGTATTCATTTACCCTGCTTCCCAGTAAACCTCCGATAGAATAGAGGTTAATTCAGTAGCAGATAACTGCTACATTACATCTTGTGTTTCTGCCTTAGTGGTAAATATCTTCCCTGATAAGATCTCAGCAACGTTATTAAACCCGTTGAACGACACACATAGCATTGGTGACCACATCCAGTGTCATTGTCTTTGTGCGGGAGCCAAAGTAAATCAATAGTAGGCCTTTCACACCGCCGCAAAATCGGTGCTAGTTCTGGGCTAGTTCGGAGTTAGAGCCAGTGTTTTGGTTTCACACCGCCAGAAAGCCTGCTCCGGGCCGTAAAAACCGGTTCAACTCATACCCCAGGATTGAGCAGGGTTTGAAGTGAACCGCTTGCGCCAGCGGCCGGGGGAGGGATTATCCTGACCAACCAGACCAACTAAAACCTCATGCCCGCCATGTTTAAAAACACCGCTACTACGAGACGTAAACATAACATAATTACCGAACGTAGCGATCAAATTGACCGGCGAGAATACGCTGTATGGGTCCTGTTTGGTTAAGAAAGCAAAGCGAAAGCTAACACGTGTAAAAATAAGACGTATTCGCCGCTGTTGTTGTGCTTAAAGCTAGCGGTAGCTTTAGCGTTAGCCACAAGAGCAGCGCCGTCGGGCGACGTACACACACGTTTACAGTGACGTCATGACGTTGCTCTCTTTCCGGCTCCATGGCTGTCTCCGGTCGATGTGAAACCAACCGGTTCATAACTGGGATAAGGCTGTAACCAGTTTTGAACTGACCCCAACACCAGCCTGGAACTGACTCTTGGTTCATTTTGGTGTGAAAGGCCTATAGGAGAACTATGCACTAACTTTGCCTTCCTTCCTGAGCGTGGCATCCTCTTTAACTCTACTTGTTTTTGTTCATCAGACTTCCTACTCGCTGCATGAACCTTCCCAGTTTATTGTCAGAGCCATTTTGTGCCTGATGCGCCGGACAGTCTTGTCTGTTCAGAGAAGTGCTTCTGTCTTTCTCCGAGGGATTCATGCTTGTCAGCTTCACCAGTTTATCCTGAGGAAGAATGTCTGTGTTTAGGAAATATTCAAATCGACTGTAGACTTTCCCTCTTTGCGACGCAGCGGATACCTCGCTGTCCAGAGTGAGAGTGCTGCTGGAGACACTGTCCGGCTCTGCTGCAGCCTTCGACTTCTTCTTGCTGGAGCGCTGGGGAGATAATCTGGGGAATGGAGATTTAGGCTTCGCTGTGTCAGTTGGAGCAACGAGAGAGTTTTGAGAACTGGAGGCGCTCTCAGGTTGACCCTTCTGTGAATGGTCCGATTTGGACGATCTCAGCGAGGCCTTTCTCTGGAGCGACTTCTCTTTCTTGGATCCTTTCTTGTCATCTGAGGAAAGCAGCGCTTGTACTTTCTTTCTCAAGGAATTCTTTCGTTTAAAGTTTGGGTCTTCGGCGGACGGTGACGGACTGCCCCTGGCTTCCGCTGCAAGCTGAGATTCCGGAGTAGCAGGGGTTGGGCTCCGTGGGACAGTTTGCACTTCGCTGGATGTTGATTTCTTTCTTTCTCTCGGAGCTGACGGGCCGGTGCTGTTGGCCACTTTACCCACAGAACCCTGCTTTCGTCTCTTCTGATCCTGGGGATGCGATTCTACGGGTGAGACCGGTTTGACCGTTTTATCGTTTTTAGGAATCTCCTCGTTTGGAGCTTTGAACGCAGTCTCCGAGCTGTTGACCCGTGACCCCTCTTTCTCCTCGGGGATTTCGGTCAGCGACTCCATGGCTCTTGGGTGCTGCATACCGCTGGGCTGCAGATGCGAGAGCTTGAGCGACGGGTCGTTTAGCTTCATTTCTAAATCGGCCGCTGAGGAGGTCTTGGAGAGGGGCTCGTGCCAGTCGTACGCCTGCGTTGGCTTTCGGTCTGGGACATTGTTGACGTCGTAGTGAGAGGCAGAGCGTTTGGCGTCACTGAGTATCTGCTCTCGTTTGACGGCTTGGTTATTCGTCTCACTGTCTTTCTGGTTGGCCGGTTCCGGGCTGTGACCGTTTGGTGTGTTTTGCTCTAACTGCTCTGCCACGGTCTGCCTCATTTCTAGACTCCTTAATGAAGACACAGTTTTGAGTCTCTCGGGGGTCTGATAGGCAGAGCGCAGCGCCTCTTGACTGTGTCTGAAATGGGTGTACTCCTGCAGACTGAGCCTCTTCTGCCGCATTTCTTCGACTCTGGACATCATATCCCGCGACCTGCTGTGAATCTGCTGCATGTGATGCTCGTTTAAGCCTGTGTAGCTGCTGTACGGGGAGGCCATCGGTGACAGCGCGTCACACGACGCATCTAGAGGCACACCGTCGTCGCTTAGATACGTGTCCATCTTCCACTTGTGTAAGGAAGTTTCAGAGTTGAACGGAATCATATTCTGGTCCGCTCCGTAACGACTCAGGTGCCTAAGGTGATGCGGAGACATCCTATTGGTTGGCTGCATGTCGCCGCCTCCCTCCCTCATGTTAAATCCACTCCTGTCCGGCGCCAGAGGAATATCTTTGGTCCCCATCCTCAGCCGAGTCATGGAGTTCAAATTCTGCAGTTCTCCGCCATAACTGTATCCTCGTAACATATTCCCCATGTCGTTACAGTGACTCTGATGCAGCCTATCCTGGACGCTCAGGCCTCTTGTCATCATGGCGGTGTTGTTATATCTGTCGTCAGGAAAGCCGCGCATCATTCTGGTTCTCATGTCCATGTGGGGGAGTGGAACCTGGTTTTGGCCCTGAGCAATGTCTCTCAGGTACTGGGCGGATAACTTCTCCTTGCACTGAACCGGAGCGACCAGGGAGCGAGCGTACAGCCGGCGAAACTCCTCGTCATAAGAGCCGACCAGCTGACCGGTGACCACCAGGACCATGCTGAGGTTGATCTTCTCAAAAGTCCATGTGTAGCTGGAAAAGAAAATGGCGACACATTAGTCATCAGAAGGGATGCCACTTTGGTATATTTTAGTCTTATAAGCCCTATCTATTAAAGGCTTTTGCTCTATCCTTGGCTACAGTTTATGCGAGTGTGCCTGAAGTAAGCCTCCATACAGCTAATTAGATACTAAACAGGTCTTAAAAAATGTGTCAAATACAATGGATTATGTGTTATTTTACCAATCAATACATGTTTTAGTTAAGTTTACAGTTACCACCATACACAACACAAACATCTTCATTAATATCACATTTGTGAGAGCAAAAATATGAAATGTAAGGCTCTTATTGTTATATAATAATCGGTAGAAACTCACCTATACGTTCCATACAACACTGTTCTGCAGTCCACCAGAATAAACTTCTGCTGCAGACCTCCACTGAACTTCATCCCGGACTGACACTGGTACAGCTGCCCCTGGACGATACGCACTCGGATGTTCTGATGGAGAGACAAGCAGACAGAGACACCAGGTTAGAACTACTTCAGCCACCTTTCAATTACTTCTTTTTTTTACTTGAATTATTTCTTGCTGGAAAAAATTTAGACCAGTCTGGATTTTTCTTCAATCTTTATCTCTACATTACTTAATGGAAATGTTTGGAATTACAATATTTTGGGGGGAATTTGGTAGAAATGTTGTCAGTAGTTTGTAGAATGAATCCAAAATGTACATTTTACTCAAACATATGCCTATAAATAGTAAAACGAGAGACACTGAACTTTTGGAGTGGTCTCTTGAAGTCTAATTAACAACAATAATAACACTATTCACCAACTCCTGATATTCTAGACAACTACATATCCAAAACTATGAGACTCAGTTAATATTCTCAGGTGAGAGAAAAAGCATTACACCAGAAACTGGAATGTGACGCCGCCTGTTTGAAACAACAACTCACGCCTTTACAGGAAACTGCTCAGCTTAATTACACAGAATGTATTTAGCAGAAGCATTATGATGATACCTGTTAGGGTGAACTGGTTTGGTAGCTTGTGTTAGCTTATTATCTATCAGCAAGTGACTGTTTACATGATCTTATTGATTTAGGAATCTACTTTTCAGATCAAGTAATGGAGTCTGTAGCAACAAGTGGCACAATTTAGAGGGATAACAGTTTTATATATGCGCATAGTTTTTAGGTCTTTCCTGCAGTATTTAAAAAGCTGTCAACTACACTTTAGTATACTATCTATTAATTAGGTTTAAGCACTAAATTGCATGTAGTAATCACACAATTAAAACACTTAAGACCAGACTGAAATATCTCAACATCTCTTGGGATGGATTGACCTTTACCCAGAAGAGGAAATCTGACTTTTCAATCGCCCCTAGAATTTTCTGCTTTTATTTGGTTTATCTTGTTTATGCAGAAGGTTTTTCTTTTCCTACTGTATTCTAGTCTGAACTTCATGACCTTGTCTTTCAACTTCTAACAAATTACATAAAACAATCTGTTTTGTGTCCTAATAATAAATATTTTTTAAATTATGAATTTGATTGGACTAGATTTGATTCATTCATTTGGAGTGAGGTGGGCATGGGTAAGCAGATTACAAAACAAAGTAATTATGGGATATTAGGAAAGTAGAGAAGCATTTGTTTCCGTTTCCATTGCTAGCAGCTTGAACACGCACACACACAGACACACAAAAGCACACACACCCTTTGTAATAGTCGACAAGATCGAACCTGTGCCTCAGTTTTTTTTCTTCTGAGGCTGGTATTTTGATGTGGCTACTGGCTAGGCAATTCGCACACAAAGATCACAAAGCAGTCACAGTGTTCCACTAGGATGACTTGTTGTTTGCACTGTTCTAAACGTCGTCCCCGATGCCGTTTAACAGGAAAATCCAGCCTAGCTAACACAGGTGTCCTATACTGCTGCTCTGCTGCACTTTGTCTCGGTTACACAGTGGTGACAGGTAGATACGCAGAGGGAGAATGCTGGTAAATGACCGCGTTTCTTCGCAAGGGTGCGGAGCAAAATGTCAGAGATAATCCCACTGAATGCTGCTGCCAATAGCAGAAAGGTCATGCCACAGGCAAAGATTCCTATGGGAGGGAAGGAGACTGCCATGGAAAATAAAATCTACACACATAGGCTTTAATTGAAGGAGTGGAAAGTCGGTAAAGTGTCTGTGATAGATAAGAAGAAGCAATAATTAAACCCTGAGCAAGCGATTTCTAAATCTTAATAATATCCTGACAAACTTTCCATATCGAGCGCCAGATGAAATGAAAATGGAAGAAATAATTAGACAAGAGGGAGTCGGTAAACGTCGGCCTGTTCTCACTTGTATTGCTGAGGTCGGCTAAATGAATGAATGGTGAGTGATTTTAGTTGATGTTGTGTTCAGGGGGTTAGAATAAAAGTGAGGATATAAAAAAGGTTTTTGTTTACATTCAACATCTTCTCACAAAAACACCGTATGTGCATCCATCAAACGTGTTCAAATCCACAAAATCCTTCGAACTAGGCCTATGCAATTATTTTGGGAGTTAGTTGCACGATAGTAAAGCATCTTTAAAGAGTTAGGCATATCTCCAAATTAAAGATATTGTCATTTAAGTTTGATAAACTTGACAGAAATTGGGTTTAGATGAAGCGGGCTATGCTCTGGTTCTTATTACACAATAATTCCTTTGAACCAATCACGGCAGTTCTCTGCCCGAATGTTCTATCAAAACAATGACTGTTGCCTTAGACACCGTTTTACACTTCAAGTTGAAGGTTATTGTCATAATATTGAAGGTCAGACGACAATATAAAAACATTTAGTTAGCACTCCAAGAGACATAAAAACATTTAACATCAACTGAGAGACATTAAATAATAGATAAGACACTTAGTAATAAATAGTAAACAACAATCTAAACTTCACACTATATTACACCTCATTACTTATTATTATTATTGATGCTGCTACTTATTTTTATATTTTACTTAGGCCTACTAATGGTTTCTTATCTTTATTTACTTTATCTGCTATGTGATTGTTGAGGAACCAAGCCTAAGAATTTTTCTCTTGTGTACTGTACAATAAGATGTAGTAAAAGCGATTCTGATTCTGATAAACTACGTAAATACAGAGTGTGTAGGTTTCTAACCTTGAAGTCCAGTATGTTGATGCCCACCCTGCATGGTTGCGGGTTCAAATCAGACACGTGGACCTTTACTGCAGGTCATCCCCCCTCTCTCTCTCTCTCTCTCTGTCTCCCCATGTCAACTCTGTACTATCTGATAAAGCTTGAAAATGCCCCAAAAATAATCTCTCTAAAAAAAAATAGTAAACTACGAAAATACAGAGTTTGTAGGTTCCTCACCTTGAAGTCCTGGATGTTGATGCCCACCCTGCGTGTCATGGAGAGGAAGCTCTTGTAGTGGGACACGTCCAGCAGGATGTAAACCACCACGCCTCTCAACGTGGCGCTGATCAACTCTTTGAAAATGTCCACGTCGGTGAAAATGTCCATCGCTATGGCAATAACCTGGAGACAAATCAGACAGAAGGTTAATGTAATATAGATAAGAGGACAGGAAGTATTCAGATCATTTAGTTCAGTGAGAGTAGTAATACAACTGGAAATACTCAATTGCAAGGAAAAGTCCTGCATTCAAAACCGCATAAAAGTAGTATGTCAGTATTTTCAAAGTAAAAGTCCTAATGTTGCAGTGAAGTGTTGCTGATAACCACTTGTCCTTGAGTGAATGATCCTAATAACACTCCAGCATTGTGAATTAATAAATGCATGAATGTGGATATGAATGTGGAATACAGAATCTGTATCTGTATTAGGGTCTTTGCATGCATGCAGAAAAAACTAACACATACTGTAGAGGGCTCTTACACATACACTTTAAGTTTAAACCACTAAAATTGTCTCATAAGATCTCTTTTAAGATATTTCAAGTTTAAGATTTCCTAATTTAAGACATTTTGTAGTAGAATATTGTTGCAGTGGAATATAATATAATAATGTGTGTTTTTTTTTGTAATATTTTAAAGTGAACCCGTGTTTTTCTGGCCTGATATAAAGCTTCATGAGGTGAATTATTAAAAAGACACATTGCAGCACGAGCAGATTGTATGAGATATGACTATGTAAACTATAAAACGAATATTCCTTAAGAAATAAACCAAAACAATCATGTCTGAAATCAGGTCTGGCAGGAAGCAGAATGAATGGTATTTGTCTTGATAACCATCAGACTGGATTTTACTTTTTCAGTTACAACTAAATCGCTGTTTGTAGCACATGATTACATGGAGCAGTGCATATTAAAGACCTACTTCACCAGTGGGAATATGAAGGTGTATTGAACTCTGAGATCCTATGTAGTATAAATGTGCAAAAATGTTAGAAATCCTAGCCTGAGAAAAGGCAGAAAGAGTGTTTTACATAGGATCTCAGAGTTCAATACACCTTCATATTCCCACTGGTGAAGTAGGTCTTTAAAGGCCTACTTCACCGGTTTGAATATGAAGGTGTATTGAATTCTGAGATCCTATGTAGTATAAATGTGCAAAAAAAATTAAAATCGGTTCATCCTAGCCTGAGAAAAGGCAGAAAGAGTGTTTTCACAAACGTACTTTGTGAATATTACTGTGATGTCGCAGTAAAAGACATCACAGTAATATTTACAAAGTAAGTTTTTTTTTAACCCTATATTTCTCTTTCTGTGATGTCACGAGAAAGAGAAATATAGGGTTAAAAAAACACTCTTTCTGCCTTTTCTCAGGCTAGGATGAACCGATTTCAATTTTTTTCGCACATTTATACTACATAGGATCTCAGAATTCAATACACCTTCATATTCAAACCGGTGAAGTGGCCTTTAAGCTCTGGCTGTGCATTGTGGGTATAGGCCTACAGTATGTTATGCACACTCAGATAAAGACACACACCCTACTTTACATTTCTGCAGTATTCCTTTGAGCTGTGAAGACGCTGAGACAGCAGTTTAACATCCAGAAGAAACAGTCAAGCCGAGACATGTCTAAGTGAAACACGACCTTCAAGCTAACCTTTTCCGTTCTCATTTCACGGTTGAAGAATTATCTTTACTTCATGTCTGTTGAGGCTGAGTAGTGTGTGTGTGTGTGTGTGTGCTTGTTTGTGTGTGTGTGTGTGTGTGTGTGTGTGTGTGTGTGTGTGTGGAGTAATGTGTCTATTATTTTATAGGTTAACTTGTTTAAAAATCGTACTGTGACAAGATCTTTTTGCCATTTAATCTTGTAAATATAATAATGACTAATAAAAATTTGCCTCAGGTGCTCAGTTTTACATCTTAGTCAATTCTCTGCCAACTGCAAGCCACTGCTGTAAATGTATCAGCTGTTAGATGTCAGTTTTATCTGATTTAATCTAATATTTACATTATTCTGGCAAACTTTGCTGTCTGATAAAGGTTTATTACAACCTCAATATTCAGCGTGTAAGTACGGTGGTTTCTTAAAATGAAAAATTGTTACTGCTGCTCTATATATAAAGTTCCTATATTGTTATTCAATAGCGATTAAAGGTATGCCACTACCTTAAATCCCTATAATACAGGGCCGGTAGTTTTAAGGAAATAGGAAGTTAAATTTTTATTTGCTTATCGTCTTAAATCCAAAATTAAGAATAGACTTAGAGGCTGGGACTGAGAGGGTGTTGTAACTCACACTAATATCAAATGGAGATTCACAGGTTACTGTTTGTTTAATGGGGCGTTGAGATGCTATTAACACTCTCACTGGCCCGACCGCAGTTCACCTGACATCCACCTTTTTGTCCAGACAAATATTGACATCCATGTTTAATGTGCTCTGCAAATTAACTTATGTGTTAACAGACCCATTTAAATGTAACATTTTTAATTAACTTGTTCTGCAGTTGTTTTACTTTGACCCATGTGGACTCTATTATTTGTTTAATAGATTTATTCTTCTTATTCTCTTATTGATAATCCCAACAAGCTGTTTTTAAATAGCCTTGGGCTTTTATCTACACGCTTTCACATGTTTGACATTTAAAAAAACGTTTGAGTGAGTAACATTAAGGTAAAAGTCCTTACTGCATGTCTTCCCCCCCTCTCTCACTCCCTCACTCCCTCTCTCTCTCTTTCTCTCTCTCTATCTCACTTCCTCTCTCTCTCTCTCTCCCTCTTTCTCTCTCTCTCTCTCTCTCTCTGTAAAAAAATATATATATAAAAAAAATCTAGTTTAGCAAGAAAATGATGGTTGTATTACTCCAAAGGGTAGCTGCAGGGCACGGCTGCTCTGACCTACAGAATAAGAGTGGGAGGATCAGTGGCTCAGTTGTAACATGTGCAAACTAACACACGTGTCTGCCAGTCAGCTCCACAGGCTTCTACATGATGAGCTGAGCTGGATGACGTAGATCCACACTTTGAGATGTTGTTTCTGCATGTTTCATTTGAATGGATCATTAAAGTTGGACCACATTACACCTTTATTTTCTCTTTGAAAATTGCCATGGTTTTTTTTAGCATCTTTAGGGCATTTCAAATGTTAGTCATGGAGGATGTAACATCTTAGTACTAGATGGTAGCTTTACTTTATTATTTTAGATATATATTATACTTTATAGTGCTGCACAATTTGTTGAAATCTTCCCTACACATCCCAATTTAAATAATTTTTTTTTTTGGGGCGACTGTGGCTCAGTTGGTAGAGCGGGTCGGCCGATGATCAAAGGGTTGGAGGTTCGATCCCCGCCCTGCCATCTATGTCATGGTTGTTGTGTCCTTGGGTAAGACACTTAACCCGCCTTGCCTCGTGTGAATGTCAATAGTTAGCCTGCTATCGATGTAAGAATGTGTGTGTGAATGGTAACGTGGGAAAGGAAAACAGGTCTCCCTTGCAAAAGAGTCTCCGGTCTCAATGGGATTTACCTGTAGAAATAAAGGTTAAAAAAAAAATAAATTGCTCTACTTTTTTGTTCTTTAATTTAAATCTCCCAGTCTCTTGTTTCCACTTGTGTGTTCATCATAAACTGTTTTATGTTGCATTGTTGGAGGGAGCCCCAGAATCAAGATTGTCCTTGGCAACGACTGCTGCTGTAATAAAATCATTTGAACGTGAGCTACAAACTCCCCTGCAGTAAATGATTATTCTGCAATAATTGGTTTGAGATGTTTCTGTGGTGAAGGTTTGTTCTGACATGAAAACTCTTCACTGTTTCCACCCACTGCAGCAGCAAGGAAATCAAAATAGCTGTGGCGACGTGTTTAGGGCGGTCGTCCACTGGGTTACAGGGTCGGTGGTTCAGTCTCCCCACCACATGTCGAAGTGTCCTTGGGCAAGACATTAAACCCCAAATTGCTCCCGATAGTCAACTTGCACCCTGCGTAGCTGCTGCTATCGGTGTATGAATGTGTGTGTGAATGGGTGAATCTGTACAAAACAATGTAAAGCGCTTTGAGTCTGGGATAAACCAGGGAAAAGTGCTATATAAGTGGAGTCCATTTACCATTCACAAGCAACTATTTACAGCCACCCTTTCAAGACAATTTCTTGACTTTCCAGGTCTTCCGGACTGACTTTGGTAAGAGGAAACCAGGGTTCAATTCCCGGTCAACGTGGGTAAAGGCCAGTGAGGTCCCTTAGGCAAGACCCTTAATGCTTTAAATAAGTGTAAACTTCTTCCCACTCCTTTTCGGACATGTTGTTACAATTATCAAGTGTTTGTCATTCATGTATCTAATTATGCTTTCCATTTTGTGTAACATCAACATTTTCTGTATGACATTTTCTGTTTTCTTTTTTTTTCTTCGAAAAAAAAATCAAAAATGCTAAGTGTCTACCTCCAATTGCAGTCGCTTTGGATTAAATTGTCTTCTAAATGACATGTAATGTAATGTACCTTCTCATCCTCTCTATGAAGCAATATACAGAGGAGAAAAGTCCTTGTATGTCAAAACAAACCCCAATTCTGATGAATGGATTGAGAATTATTGATCCTCTAAGTAAAAATCAACTTCAGAACCACCTCCATGAGTTATAATTAAATCACAATCACCATGGGGTGTATCTGTGTAGCGATACTGCAGGAACAGCCTGAGGAGGAGTCTTTCTGTGGCTCAACCCTTTGAGGGAATGAATGACAAACTTCCCTGTCACACTCACGGTCTGACGACGTAACACAGAATAGCATGGGCATTGTTTTTGTGCAGAGAAATATGTGGTGATGAGTTTCTCGCTCTGTGCACAACGCCTTTCATTGTGTATGTGTCTGTGCTATTGATTAACTGTTGTCTCTGTACTATGTTCGTCGATGTGTTAAAATACAGCTCTGGGAAATATTAAGAGACCACTCAAAATGATTAGTGAGCTGTTACTACAACATCTGGTGTTAATACACAGCCCTAGGCTCTGTAAACTGGTATGTAAACAAAGGGTATGTAAACAAAGGGTATGTAAACAAAGGGGCACACCATAGATATAAACATGTCTATTTACAGAGCTTAGGTGTCAGGTAGCGGAATCGAGAGGAGATATTCACAAAAAGTGATTTTGACAACAAACATCGCTGACTCTACCTTGATGTCAAGTATAGAAGAATTAGGAGTGGTCTCTTAATTCCTTCCAGAGCTGTGTGAAGCCTAAGTGTGTTATTGTGTGTGAAACATGACAATGAATCATACCCATGTATTGTCATTCATTGAAAAGTGATTCTTTTAAAGGCTTGTTCTATTGATTAATGAGAAGGGTATGAATAATTTTGGACATGCCACTTTTTGTTCAAATGTAAATAAAAGCTGAAAAAAAAAAATTTAAACTTTTATGTGATATGTTTTCCTCACCAGTCTGGCCTCCTGGATCTGTTTGCGCACCACGTCTTTAATACTCGGTGTGTTCTCTCTGGGCGGGTGGAACAGCAGGCTGATGCTTGTCTCCGCCCCCTCCAGCCCCACCTCGGGCCAGCCCATGTCCAGATCCGGCACCTCATCGTCGGATTCCGTGGGGAAATACGTGGACGGATTACCCTCATCCGGGACCTCTTTCTTCCCATCACCAACACCAACAACAAGAACCTCATCTTCAACCTCCGGAAGTTCTGCGTTTTCCAAAATAAAGAGTATCTCCTCTTCGGACAGGAGATGGCTGATGTGCTCTGCTCTGAGGAACTCCTCGTAGGCGTCCTTGCCCCCGCACAGCAGCGCGTAGATGGCCAGGCGGTAGGATTCCTTATAGTGCGGCTGGACGTACAGAGGAGTCTCGTCTTCTTTCAGTGAAGACACACAGGACAGATCATCGGACGTCATGATGGATACGCCCCTTGGAGTTTCTATCTCTTTTTACCTTCAGAGGGACAAGGTGTGTGATTGTTAACTACAATGAAACCGACTTATGTGAAGCAAAACACACCAGAACCAATGCAGTTTTCACCTATTATGCAAAATGTACTTAATATTAATATGGGTCCCTGGTCTGACTAGAGACTCAAAAAGTTTGAGTAAAAACAACCCACTGTCTTTTTCTCTACCTTCCTGAAAACCTGTGTTCAAAAACCCTGTTTAGATTTCCCCCATATGATGTCACATGGGGGGAAGACCAACCTAATCACCAACCTAATTAAGAACTACCCACCACCTGTGATAAACACACCCCCAGATACTCCAGATTGAGTGCCAATCAGAACAGACTGGGCTTTTTGGAAGGCGGGGCTTAAAGAGAAAGGCCGTAAAACGGACCGTTTAAGACAGAGGCTGAAAATAAGAGGTTTAGCAATGGGACTGTGTGAAATGCAAAAGGTTTTTTTGGACACTACACTATGAACTGTTTATAGTAGAGACCCAAATTACAATTTTAAACCTGAAAATTAGCAAAATATGTGACCTTTAATGTATTTATTTATTTAGGCATTTTTGCTTTTAATTAGACAGATTTTAGAGTGACAGAGTTGAAATGGGGCAAAGAAGGGAAGACATGCAGAGAACCAACTGATCCGGGCAGGAGTCGAACCTGGGTCTGCTACAAGGCCTGGGCCCGGGGGGGTGACACTCTTACCACTGCGCCACAAGCACCCCTACCTTTAATGTATTTTTATGACTAAGCTATAGCACTTTGAGATGCCTTGTGTCTATGTTTTTGTACAACATAAACTTGCCTTGCCCTGGACAACTCATGGACAGGGAAACAAGCTGCTTACATGTGTGAAGAAACCTGTCCATCAGGTGTGAGTGTTGGGGAGCAGTGAATCACGCGACATGTAATTATATTAGTAGCTGAACTACATTTAGCAGCAGTTCAACAACATTCATATTTGCATGGTCATTCAATTAGTTCAATTACTTCATTTGTCATTTTTGTTTTGGTACCTACTGAAACTACAACAGCACATGTCTGGGCCATAAAGGAAAGGACTGCATTTTTATCTACATTTTACCAATGCTTTTCAATTTGAACCCCTATTGACAAATATGGGGTTCAAACAAAAAGGTGAGATTTATTACATTTCTGCTGAGAAGTCCAGATGGGACTGTTTTATTTAGGTTTAGGTCTTATTCAGCTTCCAGGGAGCTGGATTGTCAGCTCACCTGTGAAATATTTGGTTATTGTTTTTTTCATATTTTTCGTTTTTTTATTAACACATTTTGTTTTTGGATTTATGAGGAACAAATTGGCACTTTTTAGTTTTTGTTATAAACTTAATGGATTTTTTTCTGCTGGCATGTGGCCTTTTTTGTACTTTATTGTGTTATTATTGAAATCACATGTACATTGTAATTTTGATCATTTTAAACAAACTAGTTTAATACTTTTTCTTAGTAGCTTTAGTTAACCAAACTAGATGTTACCCTAGCTTAGCAGGAGTTCAACTTCTTTAGTCATTGGTAAAGCTTCCCCAACACTATGAGATATACCTAGTTACATAAACAGCAACAGGCATGTAGCGCCTTCTTAAACATTATGATTATGAACTGAATAAACAACTTAAAAAGACACTTACTTCATGACGAGTGAGAGAAATCCAGGTTTCCGTGTAAAAATCCCCAGCCTGTCTCTGCTGCTCTAAGGTGTGGAGTGGATTTGAAGTGGGAATGCAAACGAATAGCTGGTTGTACCTGCCTTGTGTGTTCCTCTGACAGCACACCTACTGTAACACACGCACCGCCCACCTCAGCTCACCTGGGACGGCAGGTTTGTTTACCTATCCCAACACAATATGTTCTACATATTTTAACTTGACCTAATTATTACATTGCTCAATCAGTTTGAAAAAAATTGTCAAACTAAAAAATGTAATAAATTCCTTGTAATTACAATATCCAGAGAATTTTATTACAATATCAGTCAGGACATTTGATTACATTTTTGATTTAATTATTACATTGTTTTGATCAAGTTAAGTGCCAAAATCGTTACATTTTCAGGAGTGTTACATTACTTGGTGCTACACGCGTCTGGTGAGAGGCTGCAGAGAAAAGTTTACTCAGAAAGACAACAGAAGGAGGTTGAGAAGTCAATTTATTGCCATCATGAAAGTTTTGGGGGACACAGACAGACAGACAGACAGACAGACAGACAGACAGACAGACAGACACACAGACAGACAGACCTCTCTGGCTTAGAGACGAGGGTAAAAACGTATTCACCAACTGGCTTCATTAGGATCTCCAAACGTCACCATCCCAGAGCGAAAAAAAAAAACTAAATAATAATGTGGTGTTACCCCAGCTCTGTACCTGCTAACTCCCCAGTCATCCACCTTAAAGGATCATTCTGCTTTTTAACAACTTTCCACCGTTTTGGCCATCATTTTTACCTCGCCAGGGTTGGTGCACAAACCTCATCTAAATCACTGTATTCTCAGATAACATACCGCTACGGGCAGAAATAAAACTGCCTCCATTTAAGTTGCACTAAACAGGTATTCTCCTTTACGATCCAATGATAATGTATACGGGCGTTCCACAGATAGTGCATCGTGGAAGGTGCAGCTTTTTTAAAACACTGAACAGAAACATCTACCCTGGTCTTTCATTTATATATTTTTTAACGTTTTTAGCTTTTTTTCCACCAGTTGAATGATATCAAATAACTACTGTATGTTAGTAGCCGCTGTAGGAGTCCCTCTCTCGTTGTTTTTTCATGTGTAAAATATCCTTAGAAAGGATCGAGAATTTTAGATGCTATTACACATAAACAGTAGAATTAGTGGGGCCTAGCGGCTACATCTACATAAACATTTAGGGCCAGTTTCATAGACATGGATTATGCCTCGACTAAATTGTACTTTCAATGGACAATCTCCATTCAAAATGTCATTTAGTCCAGGACTAGGCTTTATCCATGTCTGTGAAACTGGCCCTTAGAGTAACAGCTAACATGTTTCACACTCATGCTATAAACCAGCACACACGCTTCCCCCCTCACTCCTCGTCACCACATCCCAGCTGATTACTTCCTGGGTGGGGTGGGAGACTTCATGAATCTGGGTGGGGTGGGCGACTTGACACCGCGAGATGGGGTTGGCGATTTCGGGGTTGGAGTTGGAGACTTAGGGACAGGGGTGGGTGATTTGGGCCCGGGGGTAGAAGCCGGGGTAGAGGCCTGGCTCCTGATGGAAGCTGGGGACCTAGGAGGGGTGGGGGTGGGGGTCTTATGGGAGGGGGCGGGGGACTTTGGTGGGACGGGCGTGGAGGCGGGCGTGGCTACGGGCGTTTTGGCGGCGGCGGCAGGAGGCTGTCCCAGTTTGGCCTCTGGGATCTTCTCGCCTTGCTTGTAGACGCTGACGGTGATTTCGACGAACTCTCCGCCGTACTTGTTCCTCACATTGATGCTGTACTTGCCGGAGTCCTCGGGGGAGACTTTGTTGATGACCAGGGAGGAGAACTTGCCGCCCTCGAAGGTGATGCGGGTGTGCTCGTTGGAGTTGACCTCCTGCTCGTTCTTGAACCAGGTGACCTCGGGGGACGGCTCACCCCACACGGTGCAGGTCAGGCTCAGAGACTGTTGGGAGAGGGGGGAGAGGAGGGAGGGGAGGGGGTCAGCAAAGGTTAGTATATATTCACTGAGCTAGCTACTCAACTAGTGTTGATTTTGGAAAGCATGTTTTGATTAAGTCGTAGTTTTTAGATTAAGTTTTTTTTCCCAGTTTTAGTCATTCTTATGTTTTTTTTATCCTGCATAGTTTTAGTCGAATACTTTTAGTTTTTGTGACCAGATATTTAGATTTTTTTTTAGAATTTTTCATTCATTTTGGAGGTAACAATAAATAGCGAAATCATAAACAAAGCATAATCCAATATCTAATTTGACTAGTTCACCAGATAAGTCTTAAAAATCTTACGCAATGTATAAAAATGTCTTTCATCTTTCATATTCTGATCATAGAATTGATGTATAATCCTCACCTTGGCTTCCATGATAGTGACAACATCAGGCAGTCCGCCGACCACTCTGCCACGGTCTGACGAGAGAAAACAAAATGTTAAATAGGAAAAAAATACTTCAACCACTTTTGCACTGCGGTGATAGTGTGAGCGCTCCGCCTGTCACAGAGCAAACAAGGGTGAGATGTACGGACGGAGAACGCAAAGGAATGTGAAATTCTTTGAACTTTCTGACGCCACATTCATTCCTACTTCGCCTTTAAAGCAAATAACTTGACTGTGACGTTCTTCTGAGTATTTTGACAATGTTCAAAGAGCCGCTGAGGTCATCTTCAAAAAAACATCAGCATTGTGAGTTGAGGTATTTGCAGCTCGTTTTCTCTCTGTGTTTTGGGATGATCTATGTGCGTTGTTTTTTTGTAAATAATGCATGTGTTGTGAAATTGAGAAAGATGTGTTTGTAATTTGCAGTGATTTGAGGTCTTAAGGCCACCGTCAATGTCCCTTAATTGGTAATATTTATGCGTCTAGAAGAATAGCTCAATATCAGTGAAACAATAAATAATTATGTACTCACTCTTCTCTGCAAACGCAGCGGCCCTAAAAGATAAAAAGAAGAAGGTCGGTTTGATTAACATCATATAATTAAAACACAATTTAAAGATGCAATTCTCACGAACAGATTTACTGTCAAATAACTTACTTCAGTCTCAGGTACTCCTCATAGGCATCGGTGTACGCTGCAATAAAGAAATAAGAATACAGTTATTTAGAAAATAATCTCTCAGGAAAAAAAAAGTTAAAAATTCTGCAGTACAAGGATTTAAGTTTAAGTCAGGAAAACTAAATAAGTAAAATACATACACAAAATTCTATGTAAACCCTTCTTGCAGTAATATCGATACCATGTAAAATAATAAGAAATGAAGGCTTTTCCTAAATAAAAATAAATAAAAAATATATAGTGTATGTATAAAAAAAAGATGAATAAAAAAAGAAAACATTGAATATATCTAAATTTAAATGAATACATTCATGAATTAGACATAGGAAGTAAGTTAAATATCATGTTAAAGGTGTTTGTTTAGTTACCCTGTCCGGAGAGCTAAAGGTGTTTGTTTAGTTACCCTGTCCGGAGAGGTCGAAGCTCCTGGTGTGGGTCTTGACTCCGTCACAGATCTCGATGGAGTAATGTCCCTTCTCCTTATCGGACGGGTCACAGATCTGCATCCAGGCCATCTCCGCTGTGCCACCGATACGCATCTTCTCAGAGGACGCAATCTTACTCTCCCTGAAGGTTTAAATATAACACCATAATAGTAAGTAATAAGTAAGCAAGTAAAATGTATTTAAAAAAGCACATTTATAACAGTTCGCATGCACCGACCAAAGTGATGTACACAGTTCATTCAGTAGGTAAAACCATTTTATAATAAATCAGCTGAGGTATGTTTGCTCTTGGCAGCTGAGAGAGAAAACACCTGCCCTGATGTGACTTCTGCATTGACTTTTTTTTTTTTTTTTAGCTCTGATGTGATTCACTGTTGGTTTACTCATTTGAAGTACTTCAAGTGTGTATAAGGCTTGAGGGAGTGCACCAAATACAGGGCTGTATGCACAGTGTGGGTGTGTGTGTAGTACATGCCTTAGTTAATGTGGGAAGAAAATTGTTAACATTATAATCTACCATGAAACGAACCTCAAGCGATGGTCGATATCTCTAAAATCCCTCTAATATCATATGTTGTTCTTGAAGTGATTTTTGTAAATATTTTTTGCACCTTTATTGTCAAGCACAGTGTTGAAAGGGGGATATAACATGGGGGAGATAACATGGGGGATATAACATGGGGGAGGTATGCAGAAAACTCTGCAACAAGGGCTCAATGGTAAGTTGAGTGTTTTTGACCTGAATGGATGAAGTACCAGTGTCTGGTTGCAAACATCACTGTACTACCTTCTTATCATTTGCATAAAATAAGAGTCAGAGAGCTGGCAAAATGCTGTTTCATCTCAGCTGTTAAAGTAAATATTTGAATATTTCCTGGACACCTGTAAAGCTCTAGGCGGAGCCACATCAAGCCTGTCATTAAACTATACTTGTGTATTGCTTGCTGTACACCTTTCTACCACCGTCTATGTATATGTTTAATTTATTTTTCTTAGTAGTATGTCTGACTGTTAGTGTATAATGTTTATTGTAAAAATTCAATCCAGGTGTTAAAATAATTTGTTTAAAATAAAATAAAATAAAATAAAAATTACAATTTAAATAAATATATAATAATAATAATAATAATAATAATAATAATAATAATAATAATAAATATTATAATAATAATAATAATTATTATTATTATAAAAACGTACTTGTGTTTCCATACGGTCTTCATCTCCTCTGTGTAGTAGTTCATGTAGCATTGCAGTCTGATGCCCTCTGGAGTACACTGCAGCACCAGGTCAGAGGCAGACGCACCTGACGACAACAAAACACACAGTCAAGTTAGGGCAAAATACACTGGAAATAAATGAGATGTTTTCTGAGCAATCAACCTGCTTCTAACAGTTCTAACATAGTCACCCAACAAGTCTAAAACTGTACAGGAAAAACCCATCAGTTATTTGGGGTTTGGGGACATTTTAGCATAAAACATGAATTGAGTGATCCAGAGACAAAGCCAGTGCAAATGTTGGAAAAATGTTGAATGCCTTTTTAAGAATTTTTAAAGATCTGTTGTAACCCTGTTTCTATATCCCATCGTTTAGCTTTAGTTAAAGACCTACTTCACCGGTGGAAATATGACAGTGTTTTGAACTGTGAGATCCTATGTAGTATCAAAGTGCAAACATTTTAGAAATCGGTTCATCCTAGCGTGACAAAAGGCAGAAAGAGTGTTTTATGGTCTCACTGTCTAAACCTACATTTTCCCATGTGTGACATCAAACATGGTAAAAACCGCATTCATTATATTATAATAGTGGTTTTATAATGATAGAACACTGGTTCCGTATGGGTGAAGTATTCCTTTAAAAGGTTAAAATCGCAACAAATCATTTTTTGGACGGGATGCAGTATGACAGTTTGAGCCTTCAGGCTAAAAACAAGACACCAGAGGAATTCACTGCAAACCCTGAAGACTAACCTTTCTGTAAAATGCAAATCACGTCTGCACCTGATGTTACGTTTACAAACCCAGTTGAACACATTCATCACATTCTGTCAATCACACTGTATACATAACACAAGGAGGAGGAGGAGGCAGAGTCTGACATGATGTATAAATCAGCTGAACAGACTCACCAGCATTCTTGGCCAGGGCATTGATGATGTCATCAAACACTGCAAATCAAAGAAAGAAAGACATATAAATATATTATGACTGTTTATAATTGTAACATATACAGCTCTGAGACCAGTCTGGCTTTTTCTTCAATCTTCATCTCTACATTAATTAATGGAAATGTTCTTAATGACAATATTTTTTGGTGGGAATTCGGTAGAAATGTTGTCAGTAGTTTATAGAATAAAACCAAAATGTTCATTCTACTCAAGCATATGCCTATAAATAGTAAAACGAGAAACAGTGAATATTTGGAGTGCTCTCTTAATCTTTTCCAGAGCTGTATATATTGTAAGAAGTAAGTAGGTGAAATTCTTCTGAAGGATGATAAAGTACCTTGTCCTGAGATGTCGAAGGCAGACGTGTCCTTTCCTCTGTCGTCACTGAGCACGGCCTTGAAGACACCCTGATCCTTTCTGGAGAACTGGAGAAAACAATTATCATTATTATTATACTAAATAAATAAATTAACAAGCAGCTAGCCTGTAACATGCACATTTCAGACACATTAAATAAACTGTAAGAAACATAGAAACCCATTACAAAATAAATAAGATATTGTCACTAGTTTATACATTTGTAAAATACTTGTTTTTATATTTTATTTATCTATTTATTTATTTTTTAATTATTGTTTTTTCCACATAGTAGAACTGTGCGCATTTCTCTACTTTTGTCATTTTCTAAGAGCTGGATCATGACAGCGGTTACTGTATATAATTCCAACAAGTCCCTACCAGTTAAAAAACAACTTACATTTAATTATTATGATATTATGGTGTGTGTGTGTGTGTGTGTGTGTGTGTGTGTGTGTGTGTGTGTGTGTGTGTGTGTGTGTGTGTGTGTGTGTGTGTGTGTGTGTGTGTGTGTGTGTGTGTGTGTGTGTGTGTGTGTGTGTGTGTGTGTGTGTGTGTGTTACCTGAGGGATGGCGAGAGCGCAGGCTCCAGAAAGAACGTTGGGAGGAGTTTCTGGAACGAGCTCATCGTCCTCTTTGTACCAGTGGAAAGATGTCTCCTTCTTCACATTCGCCACCTGATATACACAGACACAGTGGGATTAATATGATGGATAGAGACAGACAGACAGACAGACAGAGAGACAGACAGACAGACAGAGAGATAGATAGATAGATAGATAGATAGACAGACAGACAGACAGACAGACAGACAGACAGACAGACAGGCAGACAGACAGACAGAGAATGGTGAAAATGTGAGGGATTTAAACTCTACCTTGCAGGCGAGCATGACAGTGCAATCCTCAGTGATAGTGAAGTACAGATACTCAGAGAAATGTGGACCTGAAAGGACAAGGTGGAAACACTTTATTAATTAGGACATTAACAGTAGTACCAACATAAAGAGGAACAAGGCTCTGCCAAGGCAATGTGTTATTTTAAAATCGCATGAAAATTAACTATGCTTAATGTGTATGTGTGTGTGTGTGTGTGTGTGTATGTGTGTGTGTGTGTGTGTGTGAGTGTGTGTGTGTGTGTGTGTGTGTGTGTGTGTGTGTGGGTACCTTGCTTCCTGATGTGCTCTTTCCTCTGGAACTCAGCCTCCCTCAGTGCAACTTTGAAAACTGAAACAGATAAAACAAAACAGGGTCACGATCCATTAAGTGTTCAACATGTTCAACATTAAGTTTTACAATCTGCTGGAAAGTAAAATAAATGTCCTACTCTTTTTTCTTAATATTGTTAAGTATACCATGTTTATCACTAAAATAACGTTATAGTAGTTTTATTTTAAAGATTTTTTTGTGGCATTTTCAAGCTTTATTAGATAGTACAGAGTTGAAATGGGGAGAGAGAGACAGAGGTGGGCTGACCTGCAGTAAAGGTCCATGGGTCGGATTTAAACGCGCAACCACTGCAACGAAGGCCGGAGCCAATATGGTACGCGCTCTATCCACTATGCCACCAGAGCGCCCCATGTTAAAATCGTTTTAAATGATCAATAAGCTACTTAGTGAGCCAGACTAAGTTTTAATATCAGGTATGTGAGAGTGCATTATCCTCACCGTCTCCCACCAGCACCAGTGAGCTCTGGTTCTTGGCCTTTCCGTCGGTGATCTGGACGGTGTACGTTCCCTCGTTGGCTCTGGTGAAAAGCTCCACCGTCATCTGGATGATTCCTGTGTTCACGTCGTGGCTGATCTTATGTCCCTGAGGTTAAATTAGAAAGAAAAGATTTATAACAACAAAAGAAATGTTCAAATGTGAGCATGTCTGACTTATTGACTTATTCTTGATTCATATCTAGACCTTACAGCATACAGTATATCTTGACTGCACATAGGAAACTACTGGTAATATAATAATAATAATAATAATGTACCAAAAATCTTGTAGAATGGTGGAAAAAAAGAAATTGTGATCAGATAAGAGGACTATAAGTGATTTACTATTTAGCAGTCAAGAGATCTGACAGGTTGCTGCTCCTTTATACATTTTTTTTTTAAATTCACACATTTACAGACACTGTCAACAAAAACAATGCAAATAATAAAAATAACATTATTACATGGCTGTGGTATTAATCTGTATAATAACATGTCTTCTTAATAAATAGGCCTATGAGTGTGTTAATTATGTTGTTCATTTTGAAATGAAGTGAATATGAATACTAATGGAGTGTTACCTCTCCACTGGTGACCTCCTTGTCGTTAACGATGAAGCGGTAGGAGACGGAGGGCGACAGTTTGACGGCCTGCAGCCAGAAGCGCACGTGGCCCTTCTCCAGAACCTCGTAGTTCAGACCGTGCTTCAGAGGAACGACTGCACAACGGAAAACACAACACACTCATATGATTTATGAACACATTAACCAATTTTTTTTAACTTTATTTATACATACAGGTAAACCCCATTGAGACCGGAGACTCTTTTTCAAGGGAGACCTGTTCCCATTTAAACGTTACCATTCATAAACCGATAGCAGGCAAACTATCGACATTCACACGAGGCAAGGTGGGTGAAGTGTCTTGCCCAAGGACACAACAACCATGACACAGGTGGCAGGGTGGGGATCGAACCGCCAACCCTTCGATCATTAGCTGACCCGCTCTACCACCTGAGCAACAGTCGCCCAAATCGTATAATACTAATTCATGCAAGTAGAATGAATTTAACCGATAGTGAAGGCCTGCTGCTAGTGCAGGATACTCACTGGGATGTCTGATGGCATAGCTGAGCTCCAGCATGGTGTTCAGGGCTGCAGAGAAGAACAAACAAACATTAGCAACAAAACAACAAAGATGAGAATTTTGGTAAATTTTTTCTCCATTTAAAGGTGTAGTCAACGATTCTGGAAAGCGATTGTTGACAAAATCACTTTTTGTCAAAACAGATTCGCTACCTCTCTGTATTGTGTGTGCTCTTAAAAAAAATGGTGTTAAAAAACAGCCTAGGATCGGTAAACAGGCATGTTGCTAGCTAGTTACGTTGGGCCCCCTTTATTTACATACCCTTTGTTTACATACCAGTTTACAGAGCATGAACAGGTAGCAGATCATGAGGAGATATCCACTAATTTCTAACAAAAAGTGATTTAAAAAACAAGCTAGAATCACTGACTCCACCTTTACACTGCATGAACGTACCATCCTCAGACAGAGTGTGGCTGCCGGAGACGCCGTCTGTGTCCGTGACGACCACAGAGTATCGGCCCAGATCGTCCTTATCGGGGTTGGTGAAAGTCAGTCGGGAGCTGAGAAACAAACACAGAAACTGTTAAATAACTGTTCAGTTCGTCATCATTGTATTACTATATAGGAATAAAAACTAGAAAATGCTTTACATTGTACAATTAAATTCTCCACATCCCTCATCATTTAAATGGGCACAATATGGACAGGGATCATTTTTAATCTACATATCACTATCACTATCTATATATTTATTTTCTTAAACCATTTTTGTCATTTGGTCTTTGTGTCATCGTTTTATTTGTCAATTGTTTTGTCTTTTTGTGTTTTGTCTTTTGTGTCCTTTAGACATTTAAACACTCACTGCTGCTGGAGAGGGCCAAACTGTATTTCGTTGTGTATTACATTGACAATAAAATCCTTGAATTTTGAATCTTAAAAAAAAAAAAAAAAAAAAGGGTTTGCAGATTTCAATACAAGACACTCGTTCCTTCTGTAACTAAAGCAGAAGCCAAATAAAACCCTCTGAGCTCTACCAGAAGCGCTCTGTGGATGTGTTAAGGATTATGTCTTGATCTGTGAGCTCACGTTCTGCCCTTGTTGGTGACAGCGACCCGGGGACAGTCTCCGATGGCTTTGTAGTTCTTGGACCAAACGAACTTGGAGGTTTCAGAGATCTCACAGGCCTCCAGAGACAGGAAGATATCTCCGGTCTCCACGTCCACACCGGCCTCAATCTCCTTGGTGCCTGTGAACATGGATCATATGGAAACACTTTAATTTCCTCTAAGAAATTATAAATATAGAAAATATATAATAAACATCAGATTTCAGAAAAGGTTTATTGCCAGGAATGGTCACACATAAAAGGGATGACAAGAAACAAACAATACACATTAACATGGAGAATAATATATTTAAAAGCAAGACAAAGTTTATAAATAGAAAATGTACATGAAATTAGAATATAAAATAAACATAGATGTGCAATTATTAGTTTTTTTTAAATAAGCTAATACGTGATAAAGGATTTTAGAGCAAAGCTAAAAAGAGGACTAAAAACATAATTTTTTTCTTTTCGCAATTTCTTAGTTTGGTATGATGAAGTATGTGGTTAACTTGTAAAACTTCTTTATTTTTACAATCAGTCTTGTCATTATTCCCCCTTTAGGGTTCAGGGTTAAGTTGTTGTTGTTACCTGCGAGAGCTTTGGCACACACTGGCTCAGACACCTGGGAAGCTTTTCCGACTCCGTTTGAGTTGACGGCACGGACCTTGAACACGTAACTTTCACCTTCCACCAGACCTTTCACCTGCAGAAAACCAGGGAAAACCTCATCACATATACTGTAGGCCTATAGTGTCAACTCAAGTTCCTCATTTAAACGTTCAATAAAGAGTCTAGTCTATTACATTGGGAGTCAGCGATTCTGGAGATGCTTGTTGTCAAAATCCCTTTTTGTCAAAATCAGTGAATATCTCCTCACGATCCACTACTTGTCCGTACTGTGTGCGCACTGAAAAAACAATCTGGTGTTAATACACAGCCTATGCTCTTTAAACTGGTATGTGAATAAAGGCTATGTAAACAAATGTGGCCCATTATAGCTAGCAACATACCAGTTTACAGAGCGTAGGCTATGTATTTATTATTTTTCAACGCACACAGAGTAGCTACGTACAGGTAGCGGATCGTCCGGATATTCCCTGATTTTGGCTAAAAGTGATTTTGACAACAAGCATTCTCCAGAATCACTGACTCCACCTTTAGTTGAATGCTTCTTATGGTCCCACATATTGTTTCTAAATGGACTGTCGGTGTCCTACCTGCAGGTAACGATGGTTCACAGCTTCCTCAGTCAGAGACACAAACTCTGTTGAGCCCTTCTTGGCCATTTCCACCATGTAGCCGGTGACTGAGCTGGCCCCGGTGTAGACTGGAGCCTTCCACAGCAGCACCAGAGAGTGGCTTCTGACCTCGCTGAAGCTCAGGTCGTAGGCCGGACCTGGAGGGAAGAATAAAAACCCATGAGCAAGGCAGGAGAGCAGATACACCTCGGAGTTATGTCTGTAGTTTGGCGTCATTTTGTGTCACATAACAACAAGCAACTTTCTTTTTATAACTTCAGGATCGAAATACTACAGAAAATTCTGTTTGGACCGACCCACCGTTGCTAGAAACAATGCTATCGATATAACCTAATATACAGATAGAATGTATTTTGAGTTGTACTGTAGCAAGTGAGACAATAAGCCTGTTGATATTTAAATATGTGTTGAAGCCAAATATTGAAAGCCTAGGCTGTATATTAACACACACATTTTTTCAGCACAGACACATTACAGACAGGTAGCGGATTGTGAGACGATATTCATTGTTTTTGACAAAAAGTGATTGTAGTATTTCTATTATTTGAGGAGCAGTGATGGCTCTGGTACCTGGCTGCTCCATGGTCCAGGCCTCACACTTCATGGGGTTGCTGGGGTTAGAGGGGATGCCCACTCCGGCCATGTTAGCCGCCTGCACCTTGAACTCATAGAAGTTCCCTGCAGTCAGACCGTCAATCTGCAGAGACAGAGAGAGAGAGAGGTGTGATGTGATTATTGGATTAAATAACTGGACAGAAACTTCTAAATCTAAAGGGCATTTTCAGACTTAAAACTCTGAGCCAATGTGGATGTTTTTGTTCCATTGTAGAGATCTGATCTGGTTTGGTTTGGGTCCACATGTCAGTTCTGTGAGTGAACTTAAGAACTTTCCATGACATACCTACGTCCTTTCATTATCACCTACATGAGCTGCTTCTGCCTATACTGGAAATTGATTGAAGACCATTTTACAGTTAAACACTTTGTCTCATCCTCTCCCTATGTGTCACCATAGCTCATTTTTCCTCTTGTCACTGTCGATGGCCGGCAAGGACTTTTCTGTAATTGGTCCCAAAGTCGGAACCGACAAAACATGATTTCACACTGGACAAGAATCCAGCCATGGTTCAGTTTGATATGAACCCAGATCATCTCTTTTCATCTGATTTGGTTCACGTGTGGATTTTGTTTAGATCGAATGGAAAAGTCGAAAAGTCCAGACCAAGTGGGACAGGTGAAAAAGTGGAAAATTCTGTTTTAAAGTCTCAACCTCAAACTTAAATGCGTTATTTTCTTCTTCTATTGAATCATTTAGGGCCAGTTTAACAGTCATGGATTTAGCCTAGTCCTCGATGGAAATGGAAATTTGAATGGAGATTGTCCATTGAAAGTACAATTTAGTCCAGAACTTGGTTTAATCCATGTCTGCAAAACCGGCCCTTAGTGCCTGACTGGACTGGAGCTACTCACAGTGCAAACCCTCTCGGTGATGGCAGACGTGTTGACCTCCTTCCACTGCAGCTTGTCAGCGTTCCTGCGGTCCACGTAGTAGGCGTTGATCTTGGTTCCTCCGGTGTGTTTGGGTTTCTTCCAGGCCACCGTCATGGAGGCGCCGTCACAGCTCAGCAGGGTGATGCCGAACGGAGCGCTGGGAGTCGCTGGATATCAACGTTCAATGATTAATATGGAGTTTGGATATGTAACTGCAACAAAATGTACTTTAACTAGTTCAGATTCCTTAACTATTCCAATAGACATACGTTTTCCAGGATGCTAAGACAGAGGAGAAGCAGAGTTTGCCATAGATATATTCCAACAGTTCAACCAAAAGTGACTTGAAAGTTTGACCTTAAACATCTTCACTGGCTTTAACTGCTGTGATGTTACACAAATAATGATAGAATAATAGAAAGAAATCCATAATTATATGTTTTTTGGTAAAATAATACACTTAAATTTTTTTTTAAAGAAAAACTAAATTTGTACTTTTGGGTTAAGTTTCTTTATTCATTCCAATAGATGGAAGGAATAATATGTAATAAAACATTTTATTTATTTATTGTTTATGATCTATGAGAGTGGTTAAAGTAACAATCCACCATTACAATAATTTTTGGTGTTTTGATTATAATTGTGTTCTAAACGGGTTAACGTGAAAACACATCTGTGTTTGATTATTTCAATTCATGCACTTGACATCTGCAACAGTAGTTTAATGTGATAAAATTGTATGGTTTTGTAAAGTAACATTTTGTGATCTTATCAGTGCACCACTAGTCAGTGCATTTTATTCCTACTGTGTTCAGTGACATTGTAAATGTGCAGGTCTGTGATTTAGACACATAATGCAAAGTGAACGTGGAGGAGTGGGTAAGTCAGGTGGGAAGAAAATGAACTACATCATACATACCATATTCCACCCCTTTGCCTGAATAGAATAACGAAATGAGCCACACTGATCACCATCTTGTTTCTGACAATGAGGTAATCTAATATCACCTTTTTATTCTCTATCGAACCAATTGTCTTGTGGCCACTACAATTGTGCAATATAATAATAATAATAATAATAATAATAATAATAATAATAATAATAATAATAATAATAAAGCATAATAAAATATATAGTAGCCTATATACAAAATTGGAATCTTCAGGAAATTAAGTTACATACTAAGCACAAAAGAATTATTGAAAATAAAATAAAACAAAATGTGAATCTATCTGATGAGTAAACATTTAACCTACAAGCTTAGTTTGAGTGAATAAAATGCATTTAGTTTTATTATAAATGTGACGTTGTTCTTACCGAGAGCGGCCTCCACAGCGATGGGAGAAGACTCCTGAGACTCTTCACTGTGGCCGAACAGGTTGACGGCCTGCACACGGAAAGTGTAGGTCTCTCCTGGGATCAGACCGTGCACCACAAACCTAAAACACACACAATGAACTTTAACTCAAATTACATATAATGAAAAAGCCGGTGCCATAATCCAGAATATCTTAAATCTTTGGGAGCTTGGCATACCAAATAATAGGCAGAAAACTCAAATATATTTTTTTTCTAAACAGGAGCCTTTTTCCAACCTTCTATTATACCATGTGGTCGGCAAACACATTATTTATTTAGATGAAATACATGTATGGAAATTTTCCACACTGAATTTCCATCATACATTTGTTTATTTAAATAATAAAAAACTGTAAATTTGGCATTATCGTAGAAACTCATGTATCAATAATATACATTTGGTGTTTTAGGGTTAAAGTGTTAAAGGGTGATTGTGAATCTGTGTCTGTCTGAAAAATGGGAGACTCTTTTTGTCTTTCAATTAAAATCAAACAAAAAAGAGTGTGGAGACTTTTGCATCCTGACCTTAGTTGATGTTAGGTGAAGGGCTTTACCTGGTGTGTTTGAAGGGTTTGTTGTTACAGGCGAACCATTCCTTGGACCCGGCTACGCGGCCGTCGATGTAGTATCCCATGAGGTTCTTCAGAAGTTTGGGCGCCTCCCACTGAACGAACACGGACGACTTGGTGTTTCTACTGGCAACCACCTGACCCGGGGCGGAGGGGACGCCTGGTCCAAGGGGGGGGATAAGTAGTAAAGATATTATTAGCAATAATCAATACTTATGGTTCCATTTAGAAGGGTATAATCTGCCTTTAATTTAGGGAAAACAAAATTAGTTGTTGAATTTTTACAGTCAAGAGATCCAGGAAAAACTATATACAGATATTAACCAAAAGAAAGGAAAAACAAGTGATTTATTTACAACATCTGAAGCTTCAGAATAGCTGTCAATCATAGGAATTTTGACCTGAATTTTTCAAAAAAATACCATTTACACTTTCTGGAAGCAATATACCGATTTCAAGTCATTTGCTTTTATATGAAACAGAAATACTAATACATTTCTGCAAATCGTTAGCCTCATAGCATAATTGCCTAAATAATTTTTACTCTACTCTACATCTACTCTCCTCTACATCTACTTTTCGTTAGCCTAATAGCATAATTGCCTAAGTCATATTTTAAGGGTTATAAAGTAGAGTAGAGTAGATGTAGACTAGAGTAGATGTAGAGTAAAAGTAGAGTAGAGTTAATATGATTTAGGCAATTATGCTATTAGACGAAATGTTGCTTATTGCAGGTTTGATTTTCATGTTTCATGATGTTGTCTCCTCTGTACCATAGCTTACAAAATGACATCCATGCAATAGTCAAAGTTGTTTCTTTGTGGTGATTCAAATGAACGGTGAGCAGTCATTGTGCATTATGTGAAAGAAAAACACAGTGTATTTGAGTCTGTGAAACTGGTTGAAATGTAACATGTTATGAGGGTTGTTTTTAAAGATCCCGTGTAGCAAAACGTTGCTACACAAGGAGACACAGACACACACGTAGTGAAAATGTGAACTAATTTGTGACGTAACACCTTGTGGAAACAGTGCTTTCTCATTAAACTGTACATACCAATCGGCAGCTCAATACCTGGAACATACAGTTATCCACTTTTAACAGAAGGTCGTGTTGGTGTATACATTTGTGTGTTTGCAGTTCAGAATATTCACTTAAACTTTTGGCATTAAGACTGTTTAAAAGAAGGCTTTTCCATCGTTACAAAAGCGAAATTCTGAATAGATTTTCTCTTGTTTAAATAATGGATTTTAGTTTAATGGTCCATATATTTTGTTTTGGAGAAATGTTTAACAACAGCAACTAATAGAAAGGTTTGATTTGTTGTTATATAACCATACATAACATCATTTAATCAAAGAGAATTTTGTTGCATTATTTGGTAAAATAAAATCTAGAGTGTTGGAACTCCCTTCCCATCTCCTTTCCTCCTTATTCCATCCAAATGATCCATAAATCATTTTTAAACAGAATCTTAAAAGTTAACAGTATATCAAAGTGTTGCAGCTGCTCACTTGACATTTATATCTCAATGGATAAAGAATAATACTTCCTCTATATAAAGCCTTTAAAGCCTTTGGCTTCTTCCGTCTCCCTTCGGACAACACAAAGTATGATGTATGAATATTTGCAAGAGAAAATTGTGTATTGTGTGGAATTGTCCGAAAGAATAATTAATTAATTAATTAATAAATAAATAAATAAATAAATAAATAAATAAATAAATGGGTGGATAATGAATCGTCTTTAAAAAATTTAGGTTGAAAAAATTTGCTTTTTTAAATTAATTTTTAAATTATTTGGGGCGCACCATTGGGCCTTATACACAGTAAGGGGGTGTACTATTAAAGATATATAATATTTGTGCAAAATGAGACTTATTGACAGTCTATTTAGTACAGCTTACTGCAGACTTTCTCTTGTTGAATATGGACTTTTGTTTCAACAACTAAAAGTACATTTTTTATTTGTTGCATCTGTCATACTTTTTGTATTTCCTTCTTTGGTTTTGAGCAATATTTGTGCAAAATTAGACTTTTTGACCGTCATTCACATTTTAAGTACAAAAATACATAAAGATTAATGAAGTATAATGAGAGTGGTCCCGGGCCTTACCATCCTCATCGACCTTTTGGATGTGGTCTGAGGGCTCAGAGGCCTCACTGGAGCCGTACATGTTGACAGAATACACTCTGAACTGGTACTTTTGCCCGTCTTGCAAATCAAAAACCGGATAACGCGGAGAGTGAAGTTCTACCGCTGTGTTGATCCGCTGCCATGCTCCAGTGCCTGCTACGCACTGAGGGAGAGTCGAGGAGGGGTGGGGGTGTAGAATATTTGATAAGCATAAAAAAATAAAACACATGTAACCTCTTAAACTTTGGTGGACTCTAGGCAGTAGATCCATCTTAACGTACTCATGTTAAGTAGCTAAGCTCTTTTCTATAATGGAGAACTCAAAAAAAAAAGTTCAAAATTTCAGGATGAATTTGGGGGAAATGTGTGTGTATAATAATGCATAATACATCGGAAATCCTTATATTTGGTGCAGTGGAGCAGACATTACATTTTTTTAAATAAAACTTTGGTTTAAAAATTTCACGAAAAATGTGTGTGGGGACAAGCAGAACTGCACGTGATTCTGTCAGTTTGCATCAGATAAATTAAAGGAAATTTGAATATAAACAAATTAAATTGAATGAGAAAATCTAGAGTTTAAGAGGTTAATGTCGTCTTTCTATTTTTCCTACATTAACAAGATTAATAACAGTCGGCTATATTGATGGAAATGAAGGTGAATCGAACACACACCTTCTCGATGACGTACCACAGCGGAGCTCGTCCGCGTGGGCTGGGAGGTTTCCAGCTCAGCACGACGTACGTTTTGAAAACCTCAGATGCGTGAACATCAGTGGGCTCTCCCGGGATAGTAATGTAGCCTATGAGGAGTGAACGGGGTTGAGGCCTAAACTACAAGCTGCTGCAGCAACTGTAGAAGTCCCACATTGAGTGTGTGTGTGTGTGTGTGTGTATTTTTTTAACTGGGTGTTGTGAAGTATTTTCAATTATGTTTTCTTTTAAAACACTATGTTAATTAATTGACTTTTTGTTTGAAAAAAAGGGTACAACTGAAATCTTTATCTAAATTCAAAACTAGATGCATTTACATTTTTAAAGTCAGTAAACCCACTAAGTTTTGAATGTAGTTGAATAAACTGCAGTGAAAATGTGGGACTTCGACAATCAACTGCTTTGCGTTAAAAGATAGTAATAAGTTGATATCATTTAATTTTTGGATTAGTTTTTGTGTTAAAAGATTTTCGTTAACAAAGTGAAGAAAACACACTCGACACAGAACTCTTGTGGTTTTAATTGAAAACAGAAAAGAAGATTTTTAAGTTGATTATAGCGTCAATGGAAAAGATGGAGTTAGATCAAAGAAATGGCACGACAGTTAAGACGGGAGAAGAAGTAGAGAAAAGGTTTGTTTTTTCTGTGTAGATGTTAAGGGTGATTATTATTCTGAAAATATTGAGCAGAGTGATGTGTTTGGTTTTGTGTGTGTTTATTTTTTATTTAAAATTGAGAGAAACTTGTCTGTTGTTTTTTTAAACATTTCTAATGGTAAATGGACTATACCTATATAGTGCTTTTTAACCCTAACCCTAACCCTACACTGATAGCAGCAGCTACCACGCAGGGCTCAAGCATGGTGCTGGCTAACCATCAGAACAATTTGGGGTTAAGTGTCTTGCCCAGGGACTCTTTGACATGTGGCAAGAGTCGGGGGTCAAACCACCGACCCTGAAATCAATGGATAACTACTCTATCTAATTAGCCCCCAGTCGCCAACTGCTAAATGTAATGTTGTTGTCATGGTACTGGTGAGTTTTGGAAAGTAGGGAAAAGGTGTTAGTGTTTGGTTTGTGTGAGATTCACGATCAAGTGATTTTTTTAAAGGATTAAAATCAAACCACTGAACCCAGATCAGTTTTTGTTTGGTGAACCACTGTACCTTCCAGGTCATCGTCCTTGATCACTATGTCGTATTTCCCTTCCATTTTAATCACTGTTGTAGTAGAAAACCACAACAACAACAGCAGTTAACAAACAGCCGTATCCGTCCGGGTTGTATTCTAGTATTTACCTTCGTCGGTACCTTGCAGCCTCTCGCTCTCTGCGGGGTCGAGGGCGATCACCTTATCAGACTTGCGGGACGGCCTGCTGATGCCGGCGCTGTTCACGGCCCGGACCCTGAAGTGGTACGAGTGGCCCACCTTCAGCCCGTGAACCGGGTATTTACAAACCTTCACCGGGGCGTCGTTACACTGGACCCAGGTGTCCCCGCCGGCTTCACGCCTATAGACACACACACACACACACACACACACACACACACACACACACACACACACACACACACACACACCGGACATGTGACATCATTAGCAAGGAAAAACAACTGTTAATTTTGTTTTATGACTTAATATGCTGAAGATTGTTCTGTGTAAATGTGGTCATTCAAAAGCCTACAGTGTACATTTAGGATAATTTTTTTTTTTATCATCAGATAAAAGGTGAACTTTTTAAATGCCATGGCCCAGTTTATGCCCAGTAATCTGAAAGGATTGGATCAAATCTTGAAAATGGTTTGTTCTAAAAAAAGAAAATCTCAAATCAAATAAAATTACATAATCCAAATCTTCAATATTGCTTTGTTGGTTTGTCACTATAAACAACCCCATTCACATCAGTCATTACATTTTTTGTCCAGATAAAAAAAAGATACATTCTATGCCATCATATCATATTTTTAATTATTTCCTAGGCTTTAAGTGCAATGTAATTTGCTTGTGTTCATTTAAGGGTGAAGCTTTAATATTATTATTATTTTTTTTTCAGGTCAAGTCTAACTTTATTGTCAATTCTTTAAATATGCAGGCATACATAAGGATTGAAATGGCGTTTGTCTCTGACCCATGGTGCTATAGGAACAGTCATAATAATAAAATAAAGTAGAATAAGATAAGGATAAACATTTTCAAAGATAAAGATGTTCAGCGTGCAGACTGACTGGTCCACAAAGTATCCGCTGATTGCCGCCTCGTTGACGGTGTTGGGTGGTTTCCAGGCAACCATGACGTAGTCAGAGTTGATGTCATAAGCCTTCACACTCATTGGAGCCCCGGGCGGCCCCTTAGCTAGATCCTGCCCCCTCCGTTCATCTAGGGAGAGAGGAAACAAGGGCATGAGGTGAGATAGGAGGAAGGATATGCTGCACACACACACGCGCACAAAATAATCCCTCATTTTGTCAGGTTGAGGCTCGTCTTCAGAGCAGGTTTGGTGGGAAATGAATGCACTTTAACTCTAGTTCATGAGCCTGTTAAATGCTGCATATTACTGATGTGACATTTAAAATGGGCTGAGATTCGGCTTCAGTCCTGCAACATTGACTATGTTAAGAAAACGTTTTACAGCTGATTTCCAAGAGAATGTGACCAAATAAGGTGTTGTATTTTTTTTATAACCATCATTTAATAATGCTAATCTCCTATGTACTGCAATGTAACTTTATTTAAACAGGAACAATTTACAAAAGAAACATTAACCTTGTTTAAGCCAAGAAAAGATGTATTGTACCAGGTTGTAGCAAGTTGTTATTTTCCAATGATATATACACATAGGATAACATATTTCAAAGATTACAAGATAAGATGATACAGTAAATCCATAGGAATTCATGTGGAATACATGTGCTGCATAGAGGTCTTACCTGCGACGAACAGGTAGGCGCTGTGCTCCGTGGTGCCGTCCTTAGTGAAGATGCGCAGGGTGTAGAGACCCTCGTCATCCTTGGCCAGGTGAGGCAGAGTCAGACTGGCCTTACTGCCTCCCACAGACATCTCAGCCAGTTTACCTGCCTTCAGCAGCTTATCTGATGGGAGATTGAAGTGACCAAATTACACTTGTTAACACACTGTATGAATTTGAACGTGATTAATAAATAAATTGGCAAGAAAACAGTAATATTGAGTTTAAAGGTGCTACGAGGAACTTTTAAATATTTCTGAAACTGTCTAATTTTTCCTCTGATGATCATAAATGACATGTAACAGCAAACAAGACCATCAATGCAAAGAATGCTATTTTTATATAGTTTTTCTTGATGCCTTTGTCATAGGAACGCTCACCTAGGAACTAAATCTTTCCTTCTTTCAGTCTAATTTTTCTCTGATGATCATAAATTACATGTAACAGCAAACAAGACCATGCTTTTTTTATATAGTTTTTCTTATTGCCTTTGTCATGGAACACCCAGGAACAACAGCTGGCTTTGTGTGTTCTAGAATTAACACAGACTGAAAGTTCCTCGTAGCCACTTTATTTAAATTGAAGCCAACTATGAAAAAGCAATAACAATGCTATTATTATAACTGTTAATCATTCTGGTTTGAAGACCTTTTCACTAAGGCAAATTGTCCTACGCATTAAGGAAGACACTTTACAAACAACGGTGCAATAAATTGTGTCCAGTCACTGTGTGCAATGTAGAAATACAGCAAAACTCCAACCTGAGCAAGACATTTCTTCCATAGCCGAACCAATGATAGAATGTGTGTGTGTGTGTGTGTCTTACCGTCTCTGTACCACTGTGCGATGGGGGGCACGTTGGGCAGATCCGGGACCACCACCATGGTAGACACCAGACTGATGGATTCGCCCTCCACTCCGAAGCTCACACCAAACCGATCCAGCAGCGTCACCTCCAGCTTACTGGCATGGATCTCAGTCAGGTGAGGCACTGGGCAGAAGAGGGGGAATATCAATGTTGATAATCAGTAATATTTCATAAGATACTCACTGCTACATGGCCTATCCTTTTAAAGGTTGACATTGTAGAGGTCCCAGAATAATGAAAATTATACTATAAAGTCAAATATGTCTGAGGAGTTTTCTAAGTAAATTAAGCATAAAATTTGACCTGATTGTTTAAGAAAACTTTCATATGGCTTGACTAATTTAAAAAAGATTATAACTTCTGTGTGTCGAATTTAACTTCCTAAAACACTACTATGTGAAATTGTAAAATGTTTTTTTATGAGTGTTCAATTAGATTCTCAAGGTGCTGGACTATTTACTCAGAGCACAGGTTCAGCTTGTTGTTTGGATCCTTACAATAGTTTCCACTGCTTATCAGGTCTCTCTCACATGTGCTGCTATTAGTAGCCAACTGACTCCATCTAGTTGAACTGGTTGAGTTTTGGACTGATTCCAACCAAAATTGAGATAGCTACATCCCCTGCTACCCCCATCCCTCCACACCCGAAAAAATCTCTCCTCACCTAAACCAAGCTGGCAGGACATCGCAGTTGATGATGGTTCTGTGAAGAAATGAAAATAAGAGTTATAACGAGTTAATAATGTTTGAATACAAATAAAAAAGATTGGGAGTGAGAGGATGACTTACTCCTCACAGTGACTGAAGCCTTGCTGGTGGCGGTGCCGTGGGAGTTGGTGGCCACAGCGCTGTACTCAGCAGTGTCGCTCACAGCACACCTACAACACCACACAACAAAATGGAAGTTGATTAAATACATTAATATATATCAATAGCTTTCCATAGTACATCCATATTAAACATGTTGAGCATCTGAATATAAGTTTTGAATGAGATTTTTTTTCTTAATCTGAATTAAACTGTGTTTTTATCATAATTTTTACATTTTAATTTCCATTATCTTGATTACATATTTCTTAATACTTTTTCAACACAACTTAGATGTAGAATTGTAGAATTGGTCATATGTAAATAGAAAAAAGGACTTTTGCTTGCTTTTAAAAATGCCACTCACAACACTATTTAAAGGGGAAATGTAAGGCCACAACTTTTAAAATTTTAAGAGGCTAAATATTGAAATATAATACTGAGAATTTATGACTATATGTAACAGTATACAAAAGAGTTTGCTTACTTACTAATTAAACAACTCATGAAGGCAAACTGTCACAGTAAAAGTGTGTGTGGAATAAAAGTGTCAATGGTTAGTCATCATTAAAATGTTGGTCGTATCAAATCTCCTAATCTTTCCATATCTGAGCAAGAGAGGCAACAACCAGCGGAAAATTGAGCCGGTCTTAAAGTCTTGGCCCGGTCACACAGATTCACAGATGATTATACGGAGCAGTTAAGCTCTTTATTTCCTATAACACGACGTCAGTGGCTCCACAAGGTCAATTTAAGTCAATGTTTGATTACGGCATAAGACGTCTTGTACTGGCTCTTTTGAAAAGATGATCTCATGTATTGGTGTGTGTGTGTGTGTGTGTGTCTGTGTGCATGTGCATGTGTGAGTGTGAGTGCGTGTGTGCGCATGTGTGTGTGTATGTGTGTGTGTTGGGGGGGGGGGGGTGAGGGGAGGGAATCTCTGGAAAAGAAGTTGCACCAAGGTTTGTGACAGCAACTGAAGAGGGGTTTGAGGGTTAGAATAGATGGAAGTAATGTGACCCTAACCCTGGACGAGGACTATTTTAAAAGACTAACCGTGTTCTCAGCTGTGCGGGACACACATAAACTCAACCTATGTTCTTCTGCTAATAAATCTTTTTAACTGGGATTCAGAAAAAATTCTCGTATATTTTTTAAAAACAAAGTTAGTGACATAAATGTCCGTCTCCTGTCTGACCCTGTCATGTAACTACGGGCGACCAGGAGATATGCAAAGCGTCATAGAGAGAGAGCGAGAGGAGGGCAGGAATTCAAAGGCTCGAATGACGCAAAGGTCAGCAGTTCCACGCGAACAGCTGAGGAGTCTTGAAGATGACGAATGGGGCAGCCGGCCCGAGCCCCAGCCCCAGCCCCGAGGTCTGACAATCTTTCCTCTCCCTCTCTAGCGTTAAGGGGAGGTGGAGGACTAAAATACTACAAAATAAAAGAGGCGCAGAGTATATTATTTAGCTTTGCACAAAGGTTTCTTTAAGATTTTATAAATTCAAAGTTCCATGTTTTTTGTTTACTTTAAAGCCACACAAGACGAGGTTGTGTGTTGATGTGTTTGTCTCTCAAAATGGTATCCAGACTTACAGACAGTGTGTGTTCGATATCGTCACATCCTTTGGGATATTATTTTGGCAAGTGAGTGACAACAACTTTTTTGTTTTCTATGAAAAACTTTTAAAATCAAAGAACTTCTATGTGTGATGTTTATAAGAATTTCTTGTTACCTACCCAGGGACTACAGGTGGAAAATAGCAATTTGCTTAAACCTGGTTGACCGAATAATACATCTCTCCTTGCCTTAAACAAGGTTAATGTTTATTTTTATGTTTTTGTTAATTTCTGTTTGTTCTGAAGGGCTGTGTTAGTGACTTACCTGCTAATGATCAAACTGTGGACTCCATACTTGTTTTCAATCTTGTACTTTCCTGGGGCGCTCAGTGGGTCCACTGGCGCTCCTCCTTTATACCTGCAAACAGTCAGCACTTTAACTGAAATTTTTTTCATGGCCACATGCTCTCACTTCAAACTGGTCAAATCAGTATGTGAATGGAGATACTGGACTCTCTGATGGTCCATCCCACAATAAAGTGTAATTTGTTGTGTACTTAAATAGCAGCGGATATTTATTAAAAATGTAATAAAGGAATGCTAACAATGCTAACAAACCTTTTCAGAGAAGATTAAAGGAAAATGCTGTATTTTCTTCGAGCAAAATATAAAACACCTAAACAGGACTTCCAAATATCAAAAAAACCAAAATATTCTACCAAAATAAGACAAAAACTTAAACAATTAAGGAAAGTATAAAAAGATAGCAACAGCATTACCATTATAATAAAAAAATGTGTGTTAAAATCTAAAAATCCACTCTTCGTAAGCTTAAATAGGCTATGAACATTACATTCTTTTTTTTGATTATTCTAACATAAAATAAACCTGTGTTCAAATCTAAAAAGCCCACTCCCATGAGATGTGAATGTTCTGACCATTTGACAATGGGCCTGGGGGTTCCCAGCACGGTGCAGAACAGCTTGACGGGGGTTTTCTCCCAGACGGTGTGAGGCCGCAGAGCCACAATGAAGTCTGGCATCCTGGGGACCTCCTCCAACACAACCTTCTTGTACATCTTCTCCTTAACCTGGAGAGAGTAGACTGTATCAGGTGAGTGAATAAAGCACAGTGCACAAGTCACAGGACAGTGATATTTAGGGGCGACTGTGACTCAAGGGTTGGCGGTTCGATTCCCGCCCTGCCACTTGTGTCATGGTTGTTGTGTCATTGGGCAAGACACTTCACTTGACTTCCTTCGTGTGAATGTGTATGACTGCTGTATGTTTGTGGTGTTTACATGTATTTCCTGTTGTACTGTATTTGAAATGAAACAGCCACATAGTGATTTCATTGGAATTAAAGGTGGAGTCAGCGATCCTTGTGAATGCTTGTTGTCAACATCAATTTAGTCAAAATGAGGGAATTTCCTGACGATCCACTACCTGCATGTACTGTGTGTGCACTGAAAAATACACAGCGCGAACGGTGAACTGTATGTAAACAAAGGGTATGTAAACTCAGTGAGCCCAGCTAGCAACATGCCCGTTTACAGAGCCTATGCTGTGTATTAAAACTGGATTTTCTTTCAGTGCACAGAGAGTACGACAGGTAGTGGTTGTGAGGAAATATCAACTGATTTTGACAAAAAGTGATTTTGACAACACATTCTCTAGAATCAATGACTCCACCTTTAAGTGCTGCTTTTTGGCTTTTAAGAGTGTTTACAAAAATGTAAAAATAAGACCCCATAACAAACTCCTTGCCATCATTAACATTCCCAGCTGACATCACGATCAACAAGTCTGAAATCTGCCCGGAGACAAGACGGATAAAAGAGGTGAGGTCAACACTGCTGTTAAAAATGAGGGCAGGGCTGACACATTCTGTACATAGCACCCATTCATACACAATGGAAATTTCACAGTTGTTCCATGCTATGTTTTGAATAAATTGATATTACTATGTATTTATCAATGATAAGAATTTAAAAATGATATCTCGTATTGAGAAAACTGGCAATGCCAATGACATCCATTCATGCCTGTTATTCATTGAATATTATTATTATTTTTAATGTTGCTGTTCTCATCTACAACCCAGAAAGATAAGTGGAGATGTATGATTGTCCTGATAATGAAAATTCCCCACAATCAACATATTTTAAATGTTTTTCTCGCGATTAACGATGAATTCTTATACCTTCCCATCTCTGTAGTGTAGGTCCATATCTTACAGTAAAAGCAGGTCAAAGATCGACTGTATCCTGCTGTTAAGCAACAGTACCCACTGATTTTTGATAGTGTAACTTGATTTTATTCTACGCCACATTTAAAGGCGATGCAATGAGTAGGGAATTACAGTTTTTTCTAACAGTTTAAATGAACTTGGAGAGACAGAGATGAAACGGGGCATTAAAGGGAATGACATGCAGAGAACTCATGTGGGGGGGAATTAAAACGGCAAATCTAAATGTTGGTAAACTATGAATATGATCTACCAGTTCTTATCTATAATTCTGTTTCAAACAGTGTAAATAAAAAATTTAAATAAAAACAAATAAACAGAGACGGTTATTACTAAATATAAAACGGTTGGCTTTGCGTCGGGCCGAACAACGCCCCTTTTTGTTGCATTGGCCTTTAACACATGTTGAGACTTTGACACTCCTAACTTTTTTTTTTCATGTACCCTATGTTATTTTGTATTGTATCTTGTACAGCACTTTGGTCAACTGATGCTGTTTTTAAATGTGCTATAGTAATAATTTTGACTTTGACTTGTATAATGAGCATATTCTACAGCCTGTCGTGAGCTATTGCTTAAATATAATACGACACAACAGCATTCTTGGCAAAAGCTTGATGTGCAGTTCTTACCTCTCTATTGATAGCGAGGCTCTCCACTGTGGCCTTGGTGGCCATCCTCATCCTGTGGAGCTCCTCCTGGATCACAGTCAGTCCTCTCCCAAAATTAGTGGCAACTCGCTGGTACTCCTCGGTTCCCTCAGCACTCCTACACACACACACACACAATTGATCCACTGTTAATCTATCTATCTATCTATCTATCTATCTATCTATCTATCTATCTATCTATCTATCTATCTATCTATCTATCTATCTATCTATCTATCTATCTATATCTTTTCATTATTTTGGGTGTTTTGGGACACCATGAGTTAGACTTTTAAAGAAAAGTGTATATCCTGAAATATTTGCAGCAAACTTTAATCATGGGACTTCTATAAATTAAAATTTATTTTTTGTACATAAGGGGCTTTAAAATAATTCAATTGAAGACCTAATCTAAATTGGAGGCAGAATAAGAGAATAAATAGTGCAGTGCCAGTCAATGATGTGTCCATGCCACTGCCTGGATTTTAATGCACATCTCTTCTAGGTGTTAAGGTAGCCGTGCACTCTCTCGTCCCTTTCGGCCACTCCAAGCACCGCTACCGTAAAGGCCCGAATAGACAGGCATCAATGTCCGGCTGGATGTGACTGGGTTTTCCACACAGTTTTTCTCCAGAACATCTAGTTCACTAGTAACACTGACAAAATGCTCTGTCACTAACTCATCCAGTAGGGACTGCAGTTCAGTATTACCCAGGTATAACCTTACTCCTAAAATAGCCTCTGACATATGACATCCCCAATGGTAAATCGACTCCATTCATAAAGCACTTTTTCCATTTTTTCCCAAACCCAAAGCATTTTACATTGTTTTGTACACATTCACCCAATCAAACACACATTCATACACCGATAGCGGCAGCTAACTTGCAGGGTGCAAGCTAACTCAT
This sequence comes from Hyperoplus immaculatus, assembly GCA_949357725.1. Taxonomy (NCBI): domain Eukaryota; kingdom Metazoa; phylum Chordata; class Actinopteri; order Uranoscopiformes; family Ammodytidae; genus Hyperoplus; species Hyperoplus immaculatus. Next base: position 1,611,915 of record OX442355.1, on the reverse strand, counting down.
TTGGGGTTCAGTGTCTCTTTGCCCAGGGACACTTGGACATGTGGCGGGGAGACGGGGGATCGAACCACCGACCCTGCAACCCAGTGGACGACCGCCCTATCCGCTTCACCACAGCCGCACCGTGGGGACTCACCTCTCCCGGAACCCCGCTACGGTATACGCTGGTTCCGCCATAGCCTGACTGGCCTGGGCCTGCACCTGGATCTGCGAGTGAGAGCTTGACTTCCTGTGGGGAGGAGATCCAACATTACAAAACAAATCAGATATTAAAAAGGACGTCCCAACGAAAAAGACATTTAGCTTTTAGCTTTGCAGAAGCAGTCGCTTAGCCTAACTCTCCCATGATCAAACTAAGGTTTCTTTGAAGAACCTATTCAGTAAACATTGCCAGATTCTTGTGGGTCTCCTTGTTTTTTATATCATGCATTTTTTTGTATTATTTTTTTTTATTAACTTCTAAACTAGATTTGTACCTTTTGATGGATCTTCATTGCTCTCCATTGAATTGCCAATATATTATCACAACCCTACACTAGCTATAAAGTACTTCAAGAAACTATTATTTTTATATCAACTTGTTATACATAATATCTGTAAATATTGCCCAACTTAATAATAATTTCACTTTTGTAGCATAACAACCTCCAAGTAAAATTCCCCCTTCATAATAGTTAATTAACAGACTTGATTGCCTCCTTATTCACTGTGCAATTTCATTATACTCTGGGTCAGATCTATAGAGAAATGGTTATTGGTGGTTAGTGTGTATTACACATGAAGTGGACACATTTGACGATTGTGAATCTGGTACATGTACTAAGACTTTACAGAAATTCCAAATGTTCAGCTTAAAAAACTATCAATTAAAAACACTCCACATGTTTGATGCACTTTTCTCAGCTACCTGAAGTTCTGACCACTGGCCTCACGTGGTCAGCTGTAGGTCAGGTTCACTGAGTGGCTTGCGGCCTCTGACATAAGATAGATGCTGCAAGACAACATGGCTCAGACTTGGGACTTGAGGCAGTTTAATGTTCTGTCCTCATCACTATAGTGACGACAAAGCTTTCAACCTTCAGCTTCTAAAGCTCCGGAAAAAAGAAGAGACCAGTCTGGATTTTTCTCAAATCTTCATCTCTACAGAACTTATTGAAAATGCTCTTAATGACAGACAATGTATTCGAATTTGGTAGAGATGTTGTCAGTAGTTTATATTATAAAACCAAAATGCTCATTCTACTCAAACATATGCCTTTAAATAGTAAAACGAGAGACACTGAACCTTTGGAGTGGTCTCTTATTTTTTTCCAGAGCTGTATATCCTGTTGGGCGTAACTGCATTGCATAGCAGAGCTGGACTAAGAGCCGGGATGGGGGCAATACATTTGAAAAGCATTCTACAATCTAGTAAATTACATACAGTACATTTCTTTCATTAACTAGGGGATACATTCAGACATAAACTGTTTGCAGAGGCAGCAGAGCATCAGCAACAACAGCATTATCTGTAGCCCTGACAAGCTTCTGGACCTCCAAAGCAAAAAGGTGCTACAGACTCACTCTTGACCATTTCAAACAAGATTACCAACTCACAACACACATTTTTCAAAGCTCCAGCAAGTTTACCCCTGTTTTCATAAGTTTTCCTTTGGCAGGTCTGTGTCCACTCATAGCAAAGCTGCTTCTATATGGGGCATGCAATATTTTCCAGGTACCTTCCTGAGGGTCTTAAGTCTAATTGCAAACTAAATCGACATTAGATGAAGGGACATATTGCATCACACGTTGGACTGGCTGAATATGAATACCACTGAATACCACTAAATTGAGTAACATTAGGTAAAATGCTCCAAAATTAACACATTTCTAAATTTTTTCAACAATAATTGAACAAGTGTAAGACGAATTCACTGAAACCTTTCCTCATCAACAACAGATACTATATCCTCACGGTTTATACTACTCACTTATTCTAATCTTCCACCACGGTTCAAATTGTTGCCTTGAGTTTGAGTCTTACAATAAAAAATAATGCATGGCTTGTCTGCTTATTGTCTTCTGCAGCTTGACAGATTGACAACTCCAGTGCAAATGAAAGGTAGCAACCAATTTTTGCATCCAGAAACACAAATACGTCATACCACGAAGCCTGCTTTTTAAAATAGTCACATCAATATTTGCTTTCAACTTTCAATTAAATCTGCCACAGAGGGAAATAAACAACAACACATCTGCTATGATAACAAACATGTCTGCCAATGAATGGTTAGTATTGCAAAGGCTCATCATCAGAGGTCTAACTATATGTGATGCTAAACCACCAACGATGAAAATGAATGTTACATGAGACATTGCAGTCATAATCAGCCTGAAGCACTTTGTTAAGGTCTATGTGTTTATTATACATCTGGCCTTGCACAGCTTAACATCTAGACAAATGGACAGCCAGCTAGGAAGCAGACAGTGTATGTAGCAGGGACATGGAGACCCACTGGTCCAGTCAGATCTGCCCCTCACACACAGGCCTCTGTGTCTCTACCTGGCAAAGCAGCAAGAGCTCAGCAGGAGAATTCCACCTTCATACCTTACAGTCTGCTTCTTGACACATGAAGTGTGCTGACAAGCATAATCAGTTTTGACCTGGCTCACATGCTTCTTCTTATACCAAGGTATGACTTTGGAAGCCATGACTGGAACACTTCAAGGAGAGCTGGTCACAGCACCAGGGGAGGGAGGGGACCAAACATGTGTTAGTCATGAAAACAATCTCAATATAAGTCTGTCTGTCTTTGGTGAGACGGCAGCCATTGTGACGTTTCTGTTGTGAAACACATTTTTTCCTTGTGGATGTGCTGTCATCTTTTTAATGGGTAACACTTTACAACAAGGGTACATTGATTAACTGTTAGTTAATGCTTAGTTAATGTTTATTAAACATTAAACATTAACTAACTGTTATTGCTTAGTTATTAACATTATGCTTAGTTGACTAAGCATAGTTATAGCATATAACAGTTAGCATCACAGTTAGTTAATGCATTTACTAACTGTCCCCTTATTGTAAAGTGTCACCTTTAAATGAACAGTATCCAGAGTGAAAGCATCAGCAGTATGTCTGTACCATCACTAGTGTTTAATCTACTCAAGTATAATCCCTGTTGTATTATTCATATGATATTACCATTGCTAAAACACAGTGTATCAAAAAAACTGCTACTTCTACTATTTGAAAAATGTAAAGGTTTGTTTAATCCATTGCATTTATTTAATTAAGGATTTGTTTTAGACTTTCTGTGAAGGGTTAGAAATGCATATGGAGGCTGCATTTCTAAAAATGAACCAAAGACTTCCACTCACTTTGGAAGTCTGCCATGATGACAATGCCAATAGTCCGTCTGGTAACTCTGTGTCACTGCAGCCATTATGACAGTCTGTGATAAACATTTTTCCTATAGCGGATTTTCTGTCATCTTTTAAATTCACACAGTGTGCCGTACAATCTCAAGTGTCGCTCTTATCAAGAATAACGTCGAAAGTCAGAATATATTACCATTGCTAAGACATGTGTATTTTAAGAAAATTAAAAATATATATATCCTAGGAACATATATTAATCTCAGAGTCACAGTCCTGTCCTGTCACAGTCCTGCATTTAGGAGTCTAAAACATATTGCCAGAGCTCAGCACTTGAAATGTTTCACCTTACACACTGCACACAGCTCACTAAGCTATGAATAGCTTCAAGGAGTCTGCTGCCTAATACATGATTGGAGAAATAAAGGAAATAGAGCCATTACCAGCAGTGCAAAACCATTACACTATTGAATTAAAAGACCATAATGCAGGAATTTAGAGTGATCGCTCTACACAGGCTTAATTAAACAAAGACTAACCTATGAACCAGCTGTCAAATCTACAATCCATCTCTGGATAATACATCTTTCATTCTGTATAATTTGTTATATCAACACAAGAACATGTTTTAACTGAGTTTGTTTGGTTAACACAAATTAGGCAAAGAGGGTCAGTCACCTCTTAATGCCGAGGTATGTAAGAAGCACTGCTTAGGGGAGATTACAGCTAGAGTGCTACCGCTTCCCATACAGATTATCTACAGTCATTCATTAAAGGAACACATTTCACTTAGCACCACACTTGACAGCACCTCCTATGAACTTAAATATCCAATAAAATGAGCTTGAAGAGAGCTAATATAAAAGAAAAGTGACTTACCCCAAGAGATTTAAAACAGCGCAAAGCGGTAGCAGAACAGCCTGATGCCACTTGGGAAGCACTTGCTGATGGTAACAAAAATATTACCCTCTCACTGGGAGGAATGCTCTTCCCCCTTCCATCCCATGTATGGACCCACTTAAGACTATATATAGCATTTACCCCCAAATTTTCGCTCTCATTCTGCACTTTGGAGATGAAGAGTGTGCATCCTAACCTGCAATTTTATTGAATTATTTAGTATTTAGTGTATGTTTCATCCGATGCAATTATTAAAATTTATTTATTTATTTTTATTTGGATACTTTTTTGGAGACAGGTTTGAAATGCGTATGGAGGCTGGATTTCTAAAAATGAAACAATAACTCATAATTATTTTGGAGGTCCTTAAATCAATATACCAAATGTCATCTTGCCAATATCTTTACATTATCGGCAAGACGGTTTTTTCTTTTTCTTACAAGAGGTATAAGAGGAACCTCCTTTAGATTTCACAAATATTCACTCAACTAAGAGAAAAAAAATTTTTTTTTTTTGATAATTTACAGGCAAATCCCATCGCTGAAAGCCTTGTGAGACCTTTTTAGGTTTCTCCAGGCAGCCTGTCCTCCTTGGCTCGACACTTGCGGGCAGCAGTCAAGGCTATTTTTACTGGCTGTTCCTCTGATACAGTGATACCCCAAATGCTTACTGTACAAGAGCACTGGAGGCTATTTTTATTCACACAAGTCTATTTAAAAGAAAAAGAAAAAAATCCTGAAGATACAGAGAGAAAAAAAAAAACTCTTTTAAGACTGACCTGATGAAATTCAAAGTCAATGAACTCAAAAGAGGCCTTGAGTATGTTGACCTAAAGTTATTCCCACGTTACTTCACTAGAAAGGTCACCTTCCCTTCTCTGGTTTAGAGGACACTGGCCCTAAACCTGGCTCACATTTAAGTGTATTCTTTAAAGGGGAAATAGTATGAAAAACTCCCTTCTTCAGAGGCTGTGCACATATATTCATGTATCTGACGGCCACAGCACCAGCCCACAAATACTGAAATAAGACAAACAAGATGGCTGCCGTGTCTAATGCTCCGCCGCAACTTTGCACTGCGTCTTTGCACTATTTACAGATTTATTTAGGTCTCATTTAGTCTATTTAGTTTTGTATTTAGGTCTCTGCTATCCTGGTTGTGTTCCTCTTATATTTATATTGCACTGTTGGAGGAGCCCAAGAGTAAAGAATTTCATTGCCAGCGACTGCTCTGTAATTGTTAATGTGCATATGACAAAAATAAACCATCTTGATCTTGACCTAGTCAGTTTCTCTTGGGCTGTCTAGGTCAGAAAGTAAAGAGAGCTAGTAGTCAGTTGTGTTGCCTGTCTGTGGTCACTGCAGAAGTTTTTAAAATCTAAGCGTTTGTCTTTTTTCAAATTGGAAATTAACTGACGAATAAATGGGCAGGGGCAGAAAAATAATTGGTCTTTACTTTTTTTGAAAATTAATCTATGAAAATCGTTTTTTAGTAATAACCCAAAATACACATTTGAACCTAATAATGAGCAAAATATTTTGCCTTAAATAAAACATAATTCATTTTACCAATGAAATATGTACAACATATCGTCCTTTCTGCCAAAAAGAGTGAGGTTGAAAAAAAAGAAAACTTTTTGGCAACGCCTAGTGGTCGTATCAAGAAAGACACCAATGCAGATATCAGTCCATAACATCACTGGTAACTACTGACAACACATGGACTGGCAGAGTGGCTGAAGGAGGACACACGAGGTTACATTTAACCAGCGTAAAATTACTTATTTCAACAGAAAAGTTGATGCATGAACAAGGTAAAATTATGTTTTAAAAACTGCAATGAAATCAGTTTGGTAACTCAAAATAATGCAAACATAAGGAGCAATGTTTATGACTGTTGATACTAGAACTTACTGTAAGTGTCCTGATGAAATGACTGCAGAGAATCATCCATCTCTCACCTTTATACACGAGGACAATCCTGCAAAGACAAACAACAGCTACTTTACAATCAGTTTATCCATATATGCAATAGAAAACAAAGACTTGGGTTTGTTTATACTCTGCATTTGGCATTGGTATTTTAAATAAACCCTGAAAATAACCTCTCTGTACTTGACAAACAACCTATGCTAAAGACAATTCCTGTCACATGGACACAGCAGAGTATGCATATCTCTTTTAAAACCAAATTAAAAATCTTCACTTCACTTTTAGACAACTGCAACCTCTCTTAATCAACCCTTAAAAGGGTACCTCAGCAATTGTTTAATCACATTTGCAATAGAAGGATCTAAAAGAAAATCTAAACTGACGCACTGAAGGCTCAAAAATACTACATGGTTTACAGTAATACCAAACAAAAATATATTTAATTCGACGCTTCAATGGTTTCCATAGGTTGATAAGTGTATACTTGGTGGGGTGTTCCTTGTATTCCACATGCAGTGTGGTGTTATTCCCTGTTGAATGCTGCCACCTGGTGTCTGTTCAGTAGAAGTCTTAGTAAAATGTTCAGCTGAACCTTTGTGCCTTAAAATACTTTCTGGTTCCTCCCTTGAAGACCAGAGTAAAGACAAATATCAACCAGGGCTTGACCCCTCATAAGGAATTTTGTTGATAGTAGTAATAATAATATATAATATAATGTATTATAATGATACATTATATTTAAACTGCTCTCAAGATAGTGGTGTGAAGTGCTCTACAGCAGCTTACCGGTATTAAAACATTTGAAGTCACAGACAATAAATAGAAATACTACTATGAAAATGGATTTTCCCTAATGTTATAATGAACGAGAATTACAATTTCCAAGTTTACTAAATACCAGATATTTAATCCAAAATATAATTTACATTTTGATTATACACCTAATGATATTAGTGTCTTTTTTATTTTTTTATTTTCAAATGTATATATTCAAAACTTAGAGCAACACAAACTAAAACCCATTCATTTCCATTTAATTCAATTGTACTTGGGGGAAATATGGCGCAGTTAGTTTTGCCTATACAGTATTAACTGCAGTCCATGCCAAAAATATATACATCATCATCAATCATCAATATAAAAGGAACAAGCCTATCTAACCAACCAAGCTTTCAAAAAAGTTACATTTACTCTAAAGCTCAAACCAGAACTTATTCACTGTCAATGTTCAATGCAGCTGTATTGTTAGTTCTCTTTACTTTATCCACTTTTTGTACCAGTTGACACTAGTATGATTGTGTGTGAGTGTGTGTGTGTGTGTGTGTGTGTGCATGTGTGTGTGCGTGTGTGAGTGTGTACGTGTATGTGCATGCGTGTGTGTGTGTGTGTGCGTGCGTGCGTGCGAGCATGTGCGTGCGTACATGCTTGTGTGCCTGTGCGTGTGTGTGTGTGTGTTTGTGCTTACGTGCCTGTGTTTGTGCGTGCGTGCGTGTGTGCCTGTGTGTGTGTGTAAGACTGTAGGTGTTCTGCTGGATTCCTTCCTCTCTCTGGGCCCCAGTTCGCAGCATGTTTGCAGTGGGAATAAAAGAGTTTATTGGAGCATGATAATACGATGGCCACTGGTTGGAAGGGGCCTCATCGGTGCAAAGCCACATTCACTATCCGACTGGAATTTTAGCTGAAAATAGCTGCATCCATTTGAAAATTCCTTATAAGTTTTGTTTGACTATTTGATTTGTGACTCAAGTTATATAGCATTTGATAATGCATTGTTCAATATATTATAGTTTATCCTTTCTGCAAGGATGGGGATGTTCCTAATTTGGTCCAATGCTGGATAGTCATCTCCCATACAAAAGGATAATTGCAAATAACTCTGGTGACCCCTTTACCCTTTCTTTGATGCATGCCAAAGCTTTACTCAAACAGCACTCATGAGCTAAGGACAAAACACCCCGAAAACTACAGGCCTGATTAAACCCAAACAAAGACTCCCAAAGATTGTGGTGACCCCCTGTGACCTCCTACTATCCAGTCTAGAGCCAGAAACATTTTTTTCCCTTGTGCAGAAAACTTTCTAAACCCATTACGTGATTTGAGAAACTATATAGTTTATATTCAGGTCTGGATTGCAATTAAATTTTTTAAGCACATTCAGATTTGCCAAAAAAAATAAATAAAAAAAAAAATCCAATTTGAAGACCTGAACTTTCCTGGATCAGCATACTGAGCATAAATCTCAACTTGCCATTATCTCATAATGTAACTGGTGAATTTCTGTCAAATATACAGATCAATTTTTTGTTTCAAAAAGGATGAACCGTATCATTTATATTTTCCTCTAGCAAATCCCAAATGGAAATCTTCTGCAAAATGAAACTGAAATTTGTTTTCAGATATTCTGCTAACTAAATACCAAACATACTCCTGTCGCCCCCATGAGGAATTCTGAGCAACTACAACAACACTGTCGCCGCATCTACATGAGGTTAGCCTTCGGTGATCGCTGCATGGATTTGATACCTTATGCTGTACGGACAGGTATTTTTTGGCAGTAGAATCAACAACTGAAACATGTCTTCGGCGCTTCTTGGGATTTTTCTGAGCTCCTGCACCAGTGTCAGGGGGCGACACCAGTTTGTAAACGCTGCCATACTGAGAAATACGGAGAGAGTTTTGTGGAGCTGATAAGCTTAATCAACTTTGTGTCAACTCATTTGGCAATTAAATGAATTTAACCGGCATTAATCTACATGAAAAAGTTACGCACTATAGCTTTAACGTACAATTTTACATGGTATAAAACATTCCTTAAATGGGAACTTGTCTTTTCCCCCAGCATCAATACACAGGTTAAATAAACAGCACTGCAATCAAGAGGGTTTATTGGGTTTGTGTGTCAATAGCAGCCTGTCAATAATCAAACTGACTCAGCCGATCATTTGAAGGTCACCAGAGAAAGGTCACCCTGACGTAGCCATGACAACGGGCAGCATGTTGGAGGTAATGCATTCTAAACCCTCCCTCCATTCTATCTCCCTTTGGTGGCACGGAGCCGGTAATGGGATGGGCCGGGGACACTGTTCTTTTCATTCATACATTCACTGACTAGTGGTAGTAGCTGGCAGACGATGGGACAGAGGAGGAGGAGGAGGAGGGGGCTAGATAGATGAGAGGAAAATCCTTAATCTCAACGGTTGTGTGTGTGTGTGTGTGTGTATTAGTGTGTGTGGGGAGGGGGGATGTCACGTCATAGGGGTTTGCAGTTTGCCCGTCATTGAGTCAGCAGACATTTTTACGCAGTGTGTGGTGACGTGGCCAAGCTGTGTGGGGGAGAGAGGGGAGTGGGTGTCTCTATCTAAGGCAATGCTGAGGTCTGTTGCATCAGGCTCCATCAGCAGATGCAAAGAGGGGATTAGATACACGTGCTGTACATGATGAAAGGGATTTTTTATGAGTGTGTCATAGTTTAGAAAATAGAGACGGATTGCCTAATGCATTCAGTTAATATGAGTCCAGGCAAATCACTAAAGATGTGTCCACTGTTTGATAGTGTAATATTAAAATGATAACACATGAAAATGTTCATTGTATCAGGAATTAAATCTTAGTTTATTCTGCTAATGTGGATTACAGAAGGAAACATTTGAATTCCTGAATTTTACAATATTACAATCAACATCTGCAACTATCCACTAGGCTTTAATCTATCTAGAAAACAGAATATTTTCGACTACACATTCTATCCACACAACACCTATAAGATGTGCTCACTGTGTGACAATATAACAATGGTAACGCAGATGATTAGCTGGACTCTACTAGCTCTCCAGAGAGCCTTTGAATCAGTCACTGATTTACACCTGTAGTTACAACTGAATGTAAATAACTACCTAGCAGACCAGGAAGTCAGTATAACAAAGGGGTAAAATGACAAAGGGTTTCCAATATACTAGCTATAAAGCATAATCTATAAGAACAAATATTACAGCTGTGTTTGGAGTGTGATGAATAAATAAATGTTAACATGTTAAAAAAGGTGTTCAGGCCTACTGTGTGAACCACAATTACTTTATAGAAGACTGTTGCATACAGCTGAAAACTCAAGGGATACCTAAGTATGCCTGGCAATCCATGAAGTATTAATGAACTGCAGCCTACTCCATGCACAATCACCTCAGAGTAAGAGGTTTGTATACAGCAGAATAGTAGAAACTTTTACGTGCCAACATGCAAGACACCCAGCATATCTTTTGGTGCCTTGCTGAGGGGAACATGACACCAGTTGCTATGGGGAGGGGACTGTGTTGTCACTGATAACAAACGGCCGGTCTGTTCCTTTCGCTGTGTAGTCAAAGTAAGAAAAAAATTCTATAGCACATTTAAAAACAACATCAGTTGACTAAAGTGCTGTACAGGATACAATACAAAATACCATGTAAGATACATGAAAAAAAGGTAGGAGTGTCAAAGTCTCAACTTCTGTTAAAGGCCAATGCAACAGCAAAGTATAGAGGCTGTGGAGCTGTATGGTAGACTGTTGGATGTTGCGGGCCCAGCATCCGATGCCCTTCAAGCCTGTAGCTGATGCTGCGTGATGCTGATGACATCACTGTGTGGTAGCCTGGCCCCTCTGCACGTACAGCTCTGGGTGCCGTGGCAACGTGGGAGACGTGCCGGACGGCTATGGGAGAGGAAAAGCTGCTGTCAGAGGAAGAGTATCACGCAGACACACAGCTTCCTCCTTCAGCTCACGAATCCCCCTCTCCCTCTCTCTCCCTCCCTATTCTCTCTCCGTCCCTCCCTCCCTCCCTCTCTCTCTCTCCCTCTCTCTCTCTTCCTTCCTCCCTCCCCCTCTATTCTCTCTCTCTCTCTCTCTCCCTGTCTCCCTTCCTCCCCCTCTCTCTCTCTCTCTCCCTCTGTTCCACACATAGATAGCATAATAACACACTGCCTCGCTGTAGTGTATGTGAAGCCCCCTCCCCTTCTTCCTGGCCCTCACGTCCTCAGCTTAGCCAATAGGAGCCCATGTTGGGGGCAGGGCATAACATGAACCACCATTGCACTGCCTAGCTGCTGCATCTCCCCAGCCCCACCACAGCTAACAGGGGGACTAGCAGCTCAGAGGGAGGAGACACCCACGGTCAAACCAAACCCAGCCTCTGTGCGTCCGTGCGTGTGTGTGTTTGTGTGTTTTTAAGCGTGTGGGTGTGTGTGTTTGAGTGAGGTTGGAACTGTGTGTCTGTGTGTGTGTGTGCCTGTCGCAGACTAGCAGGCACGGCCACTGCTGCTGCTGCACTCTTGTTTCAACCAGAGATATTTTTCCTTCTAACCTTCTCTGTTGCCACGGTGCCCAGCCCAGCTCAGGCCCCGGCTTCCTTCTCTCCACTTGGGGATAAAGAGGGATCAGCACACAGACAGACAGGAGGGGGACAGCAGGAGAATAACGGAAAGCAAGCCACCAAGCATTCCTTTCCCCTCTCGCTATACAAACCAGCTCTCAGTCTCTGACAACTAGTGGCGGACGTGCAGGCAGGATGATAGCGGCGCAGCTTCTGGCCTACTACTTCACCGAGTTGAAGGATGATCAACTCAAAAAGGTGAGTGTGTTTGTTTTTTTTTTCAAAGCAGCTTTAAAACACGCCACGGTGGTCTTAATGTGTTGTATTGTGGACAGTCATGGAAGCCGGTTGAAGGTTTGTTTAGCTGCATGTCCGTGCTGACCCTTAGGGCGTATCAGGCTCAGGGGAGAGAGGGGGGAGGATGCAGCATTTTGGCAAGTAGAGGAAGAGGAAGCCATGATGAAGAAATCCTAATATGGATTTTATCTCTCTGTAGTTTTCTCAAGAGGATTAGCAGTTTGACATGGATGCCCTTGAGAAGGGCTTTGGGTCAGTGATGGTGGTGGTAACGAGCTGCATAAACACAGCCCTGGTTATCTAGTGTTTCCGGAATGTGGTGCTTTCGGTTGCCAGGGCGTCAGAAGCAGACAGGTGTCTGTGCTGTGAGGGGGCTGCTGGGTAAAGTCGTGAGCGCTCTATACCATCCCTATCCCTTACTCGCTCATTCTGACTCTGTATTAAAGAGTAGTCCGGTCCAATATTGAGATGATAATGTTGATCCATATTCCATAGTATGATCAGGTTAATCCAGGTCTCTTATCAGCGCATTCTCTTGTTAATTCTGCTCAGCTGTTGCTCAAAAAAATCGTGAGAGCTCTACCCTTTCCTCCTCCCTCCCTCCCATCCTCACTGATTCTGACTCTCTATATATTTAAAATTTGATGCATTTTGAATATCTTTTTACTATATTAATGCTAAGTGCTGTGTGCTTAAGTATATACTCATGTAACCTGACACATTATACCAACATCAGCAATAAAAATAATAATATAATAATGAAGAAAATCATTATGTTACGCAAATATGTCCAATAGTGGATATCGGACTGACTTCACCATTCCAAGCACCGATCAATATTCCATAGTCTGATGGCTTACCCAGAGGTCTCATCATTGCATTCTCTTGGTATTTCTGCTCAGCTGTTGCTGCAGCATTAACATTCAGCCCAAATCCTGTTCAGAATTAACAAGCAGCCATTTTTTTTTTACTTATTGGATTGTTTTTTTTTGACAGTGTAGATAGTTATTTCTCTACACAGTTCTTGCACTTTTATTTTAAAATGTTGTATTACTTTGAAGGCCTTATGAAGGAGTTGTCCATTTGTAATTCCACTCTCTAAAATCATGCTATTATGCTTTTAAATGCATGCATATAAACAGTTAAAAACAGTTCATATAAATAGTGTTGGATTTGATTTAAATTTGATGCATTTTTGTATATCTTTTTACTATATTAATACTAAGTGCTGTGTGGTTAAGTACATACGTATGTACACATACACACCTGACACATTATACCAACAACAGCAACAAAGATAATAATATAATAATGAAGAAAATCATTATATTGTGCAAATATCCAAATCTGGGTATCAGAATCGTAAGAGTGCGTCTCTTCTTATCTCTTTCATAATGTGTTCTATCCTGTTTCATCTCTCCAGTGTTTACGAAGTCACTCTCTCATTTCCTCTGGCAAAGGCGACATGAACTCATTAGCAGAGCACAGATGCTGCCATGTTGCCATCAGTGTACTATGAGCTAGACTACAGCCTGTGGTCGTCTAAAGAAATTGATGTTAGTTTTAGTAGAAACTGGCCACTGGATGGGATGATAGACCAGTGAGATCTCCCATGGAGGGAGGGAGGGACACACACAGGGAGCCACACACACACACAGGGATACACAGAGACACACAGACACACACAGACAGACAGAGAAACACACACACACACACACAGACAGAGAAACACACACACACACACACAGACAGACAGAGAAACACACACACACACACACAGACAGACAGAGAAACACACACACACACACACACAGACAGAGAAACACAGAGAGAGACACACACACACACGAAGACACAGACACACACACACACACACGTTCATGATGTCATGGTGTCACACTGCTGTAGATGCACATGCCGCTGCTGAAGTGGGTTAGTGGAATATTACGACAAAGTCAGATGAAAGTTATCCAACCATTATCTATTATCATTTATTTAGATTTTCAGCATATCTATCTATTTAAAATGCAAATAAGATGTCCAATTTTGAAGGTTAAGTAAACTTTTCTTATGGAATTGTGACTCAAAAAACAGTGAATTAAGAAGAATAAGAATGGTGATATTAGTTTTAAAAGACAGTGTATCATTATAAATGATAAGAAAGATTATTGCCCGTTTGACCTCTAATATTTTCCCTGGAGTGTTCCTCTTAAAGAACTCATGTTGCATTGGGATTCATATTTTAGCCACTTTTTTGTACATTCTAATGGAACCAATAAAGAAATTAATTAAAAAAAAAAAAGATTAAACCACCTTGACCTACAGCCTCACAAGGTCGATAGGATCAAGGAGTGATTTCTGTCCGTGACTTCCTGGAGCTCATGCCAGACTCACACCACACTCAATACTCTGCAATGTTACTGTACTGCACATTGCATGAGTCTGATTAACAGACTAAATATAGCAATGTCACACAGAGCCGTCTGATGAGAAACAAATATGACTGTGTGTCATGGATTTGTGGACTGTGTTGTGCCTCATGACAGGCACTGTGCAATTATGTAACAAATTACAATTAGATGCATCAACAATTAAAATGTGGAGTCAGCAATTCTGGAGAAAGCTTGTTGTCAAAATCAGTTAATATCTCCTCACATCTAGCTACCTGTCCGTTCTGTGTGTGTGCGCTGAAAGAATGAATCCAGTGATAAGACACAGATTAGGCTCTGTAAAATGGTATGCAAACAAAGGGTATGTAAACAAAAGGTGGCTCAGTGTGTATCAACACTGGATTTGTTTACAGTGCACACTCGGTAGGACCAGAGGGGTATACTGCGAAGCAAACTCAACAGAGCCCGGCTCTCTTTTCTTGATCTGGTTCAAGATAACACATGCCCTCGCTCAGAGCTGACCGGTTTCACGAAAGCAGTTATCAACCTCTTATGTTGAACGAGGGTTTCAGCTTCAGGCTCTGTGCGCGTCCCCATGAAAGGGGGCGTTTGACCCGTCATTTGACTCTGCTTCCGTACGGACTGGACTGATCTTGTGCCGCTAACTTTACACAAACGGACTGATTGCGAGCAGCTGAGTAAAAAAAACCAAAGTGCGTCGCTGACTTCACTCAAGAAGAAGATTTTGTCAGTCTGACTGATCTCAGTACAGCAGAAAACAGAGAGTCGAAAAAAAACTAGGAGAGAGTGCAATGCTGTCAGAAAATTGGGCTACTGAATTGATTCATTTATTTTACAGATCGTTCTCGCAGTGCATAACGTGACATTATAAAGCAATTAAAAGTTGAAATCGGATTCAAATATTACACCATTTAGCCTAGTTGATAGTCCTACACTTAAGAATGTGATTTAAGTCTGACACTGTCCTCTAATTAACAGCATATGTGGAAAATCACTTTAGTTTTGGCCCACATCACAATTAATAACATTTTGATTTTGATTTAGGCTAATAGCCCTTTATTTGCATCTTATGAATACCAATTCAATAAATAGCCTAGATACAAAACATGTAGTCTGTATTTTCCGGACAAATATGAATCTACTGTGAGAAGCTTAACCTGCGAGTCTGCAGCGATGTCCGAACTGTGACAGCTGTAACCTGTCACGTCGCAACTGTAATCGCTACTGATGAAAAGAAAGAAGCCCACAGTGAAATAATGTTGCAACCTGTGATTTTATAGAACGCTTCATTAAGAGCCAGTGTGTGTAGATCGCCAGGTAAAATCATTTGAGGTGAGAGCATAGAGTGGCGCTGCATACAGTAGGTTTAGGCTATTTTACATTTTCTGCATCAATAACTGTATGCATGAGGCAAAAAGCCCCAGCGCGATGTTACAGTTCACTCTGCTGTAAGCTTTGTCACAACTTTGTTTCGTTCATTAACTTACTGATCAATAAGTTTACTTATTTAACGAGTTTCCTCAGTGAGAATGTATCGTTCAGGCAATATAGTCAGGTCCGCAGGATTTCAAAATGTGTAGTTTCCTTAAAGGGTAGCGCTGTAAGAGCCGAATTTAAGCTCAAACTCTGAAACAAAAACTGGTCTGAGCAGGTTAGCCGTGCAGCCTCTGTTACCACGGTGATCTAGCCAGGTAGAAAGAGAGCCACCTTTCGTGATACTGAAAACTCTGGCTTTAGACTCAACAGACCTCGTTCAGGCCTTAATCTCGCTTCGTAGTCTACCCCTCAGGTAGCAGTTCATGAGGGGATCTGACAAAAACGGAATTTGACAACAAGCTTACTCCAGAATGCTGCCTCCACCTTTACCTGCATAATGTTGCTATTTTGAACAAACTGATTAGTGTGTTGATTTGATTGACCTGGTTCTTTACTGCGGTTTAATGAACTTGTTTATACAACACTACGGTTCAGTTGCTTCAGGTTTCTTGGTTCAGTATCCCTCTCTATGAAACATCCTGGCGCCTGTACTGGTCTTTATCAAGCCCTTATTTAGACGTTGAAAATTGGGCTGTTTGTACAATAATAAGCCAAATACGGACTTTTGTTTTTCTGACCACATATAACCCCTGTGAACATTTTTGTGCATATTTGACACACTTTTGTAGAGGTCTTTTAACCTTTCAACAACATCTGATCGCTGTTTAAACCTTTGCAAAGTCATCTTTTGCTTAACAACCTTTTGCTGGGTAGGTCTCTGCCACAGTATTTGGATGTATTGTGTTAAGTGAATCAATCTATTGACGTTTTAAATACCACTCCGCCTCAGCAGCACCCAAGCTCAAAATATGCCTCTCACGCAATTAGTTAAGTGGTAATGCAATCATGAAGGTGTTCAAACATGGGAAAATAAAGTTCATTATTGCATTTATAACCTAACGACACACCAAGGGTCATACAAAGGATAGCTAGTGTAAGTGTAGTAGTGTAGTAAGTATTTTGTAGTTAAGTTAAATCAGTTTGTAGTTAGCATGGTGAGATCACTCATATTTCAAACCATATTATCCTCTGATAATCCTCAAACTGGACTCCCTTGTCTGGGATTATTTAGTAAAAGGTTAGGTAACTCTTGATAATCATATAAACAGCCCCGGAAAAAATTAAGAGACCACTCCAAATATTCAGTGTCTCTTGTTTTACTCTTTAGAGGCATATGTTTGAGTAAAATTAACATTTAGATTTTATAGTATAAACTACTGACTACATTTCTACCAAATTCACAATAAAAATCTCCATAAGTAATGGAGAGATGAAGATTGAAGAAAAATCCAGACCGGTCTCTTAATTTTTTGCTGGGGCTGTAGATATAGTTTTTTTAAATAATTATTTTGAATACACCCTGACCCTTGTATCCTGTGCCTGCCCCCTCAGATTGATAAGTACCTGTACTCCATGCGGTTCTCCGATGACACGCTGAAGGACATCATGAACCGGTTCCGCAGGGAGATCGAGAACGGGCTGAGCAGTGACACCAACCCCACCGCCACCGTCAAGATGCTGCCCACCTTCGTCCGGTCAATCCCCGACGGATCAGGTACAGAGCTGTAGGAACAATAGAAGAATAAAAAAAGATCTGAACACTAAGACAACTTTACATTTTCCTTTTGTTTGTTTACTGTTGTGCTTCTATGTAAAGCGCTTTGAGTGCGAGAAAAGCGCTTTATAAATTAAATAGATTATTTTTCATTATTATTATTACAAGTAACAGAATGTCTACTGTGTGTTTGAGACAGATCCCTCCATTTTTAACCTACATTAAGGTTATCAGGGTAAAAACAACATTTTTTAAATTTATTTTATTATGATTTTTTGGGGCATTTTCAAGCTTTCTTTGATGGTATAGAGAGAAACAGAGTTGAAATGGGGAGACAGAGAGAGAGGGTGACATGCAGGAAAAGGTCCACGGGTCGGATTTGAACCCTTGACCACTGTGACAAGGACTCATGGTCCACATGGTACCTGTCTACCCACTATACGCCACCGGAGAGCCCAAAACAATAACATTTTTACCCCTTATCCACCAACTCCAACCTGGTTCTACTTCTGGGTTGGTGCTAGTGACTGCCTATATGTTAAAGTGTATTCTTATGCACCATCAGACCACAGCAGATTCCTTGTATGTGTGAATGTAACCAGCAATAAATCTGTTAATAATAATTAAATAATAATTTGATTATGACTTAGATTCAACTTGTGACACTTCTAAGACCACGTTTGCTTTTCCACCGGCCAGAATGCCACATCATTATATCACTGGGACTGTATGTCTCCGCTTTACATGCTAATGCTAGCACCAACTTCAAGCACAACAACAACATTGCATCTTTAAATGGTGCTTCTAGCTTTGCTACATAGGCATCATCCAAACATGACAGTTCCAGAGCATTAATTTGACACCATTATGAACACACAGACAGACCAACAACCAAAAATAGATGCTAAACAATACTAATACTATTTGTGCTGCTTGTCACAATTGTTACACAAGGGGATTATACTTGCGAGATTATATTACGTAGCACTCAATTTATTAAAATGTTGGTCACAAAGTTGGTCATGTTGGTAGTGAGAATCTCGCCTCTAGCCCCTAACGTAAGAAATTCTTGGTTCTAGACCAGCAAAGAACATTTTTGACAACTTGGTGTAAAATAGAACTTGATCCCTGTCTGTTAACTATCAGGTATTAATAAAGGTTAATGGAGGTTTGTTGGAAGTTAAATATTAGTGAAGTATTGAATTACCTGCCACTGCTAAACTTCAGTTCCTGGTGTCGGTAAAGACACGTCCATGTTTCTCACTTTGCAGGAGCGGCCCATTGATTCAGCAGATAAAAGCTGGAAAGAACAGACAAAAAATTAATAATTGACTTCCGTTTTATAAATCATTTTTTTATGAATATAATTTTTTTTTTAATCATGTTTATTCAAAAAAGCAAATAGCACTTAAGTTTAAAACACTGAATTGACCAGGTTATAATCAAATTAAATGCATATGAGATTGTTTTACATCAAAGGCAAAGGTATCCCATTCATATTGACATTGATAAGAGCCTTTCTTATTGTGTAAATACAGTGTATCTATACTGTGTGTGTTAAAGCCCCACCTGATGGCTGCTATCTGCCTATAAACAATGTGCTGATGTGGTTCAAATGCTCAGACCCGTTCCGTGACATAAGCCTCTTTGTGTGGCGCTCTGGATTTGGACTCGGTAGATAGCCGTTGTTTTAGCCCCGGGGCCAAACAGTTCAATGGGCCTGATCACACACTGTATTGAAAAGTGCAACCAATATGGGTCAGAAAAATAGATAAAAATGGCACTTTTATTAAGTTTAATGAGAGACTGATTACATTTTAAATTTCTTCAGCTACAACACTAGTACCAACCTCAAAGAGGGCAACGTCAAAGAGGATTGAAAAAGTTCTAAGAACTGGTACTCCTGTGGTGTTGATATTCTGATCAAGTTGCAGAGTAAGAAGTTGGAATTTAAATTATACAGTTATAAATAGTCGTTAGATGTCATCACGTCAGCAATTACCATCAGCTAATGCTCTAGTTAAAAAAATTCAAAAGGCCATATTAAAAAAGGAGTGTACTTTACATATAATACTGTACTGTATGATAGAATATATATATATATAAATATGCGTATTATGTAAATAACAAATGTGAACCGTATACACAGATGTAAATTAGGCAGTTTCTTAATCTGTGTGGATATTATTTGACAACACAAGGGTATTTTAACGTGCCGAGTGACCAGATTTACCACATTAACCCTTCGGCTAAAGTCACGAGTCTCGCTCTTCAGACTAGACCTGTTTACTGCTGCTGCTGCCTAGCTTGGCCCGTCCCCGTCCGTGTTAGTAAACAGTGACATAAGAGTATGACCAAGGGCCCGTCAAACATACTGTGGAGGGAGACAGGCCATATGCTGTCTGTCTCCTGCCTTCTCTCAAATTATAAATAGCAACAGGTTTCAACACCTACATGAGGTCCAAGGGATGCAGCACTGAAGCCATGGCCAAAGCTAAAATAAACTGGCAATCATTTTTAAAGGGCTGATGATGTGAGATACGACCATAGCAACAAGAATTAAAGATAACTTTTCCTCTCATAGTGCCAGTGACAGTTAAAGCCACTACGAGTAACATGGCACGTTGGCGTCCCCTTTGGACAAAAGCGGTAGTATTTTTACGACGCCCTCTGTCGCAAAGCTGTTTTCTAGCTCGTGCCAGGCGCGCGAGTGTGAACTGAGAAGGGAGCAATATAGTGCATGTCCGTGTGTTGAAAGTGTGAGGACTCTTTTCGGCTCCGTGAGAGTGGTTTTGACACTGCATCAACTAATGCCAGTCACTGCCACAAGCACCTGATTGCAATGAGTTGATGCAGCAGTGTCACCTAACTACTCTCTCTCTCTCACGGAGCTGAAAGATTACGTGTCCGACTCCTCACAGAAAGCGAATGAACGAGAGGCGGCAGTTAGTATGGATCACGATGAGGTAATGTGTTTATGTTGTTGTAAATAATGACTATTTCAGATAATGGTTATCTGATGATGGTGAACCAAAGCAAACTTTGTGTTAGTACCAACCGCTCATTCATTTAGGAGTAAACACTGCAGTCTAGTTTCGCTCTCCTGAAATTGTATACACGTTGCTTGGCAACGCCCTCGTCACGCAAGTGGACTATATCACTCTCCCTTTTAGCTTTTCTTCATTGCATTTTTTCTTTGATGGTTCAGCCCCGTTATCAGTCATTATGACGACAAATAACTGTCTCAAACAAGGCTCCCGCTCCCCTTCCCTCACCTGGAGGGATAGGCTTCTCAATTGACGTTGCTGCGCCACACTGAAATCTGCGACCAATACGGTCACATATTGTGACCTCTATGGTCACAATATGTGACCATAGAGCCTGCACGAGCGAACCGAAAATCGGACTGGGTGTGCGACCAGACCAAAAGCAGTAATAAAAACTATTTAAAAACGTCTTTCTTTGCACTGATGGTCTCGTTTGCTGTTAAAGGTAATTTATGATTATCAGAGGAAACATGAGGCTGTTTAAAAGATATTTAAATGTTACTCGTAGCCGCTTTAATCTACTCCCACAGGGGAAGACCTTTCTATGTGAGAATGAAGATATTAAGTCACGGCTAAACTGCAATGGTGTCAGTTCAGAATAGTCTTAAATGTATAATAAGATTAAACTAAGAGGAAAAGCCAACAAAGATTAAAAATGTAGAAAGACCAGCTGATGTAAAAGTGTCTCCAACAAATTCAACCCTATATAGTACAAGTTAGTTATGAGGTTTTGCTGTATACTTTCAGTGTTGAAAACATAATCTGAGCCCTCCAGGGAAAAATCTATTTCTGTGTGTGAGTATGAAAGAGTTTTATGAATCCTGCACATGAAAAGGTGGCCAACAATAAAGACAACTGCACTATAATCAGTATAGAGTCAATTACATTCCATTACATGTCCTTTAGCAGACACTTTTATCCAACGCGACTTACAACTGGAGCACACATTCATACACCGATAGCAGCAGCTACCATGCAGGGTGCTGGCTAACTTTCAGGAGACATTTAGGGTTCAGTGTCTTGCTCAGGGACACTTGGAGATGTGGCAGGACTGGGGATCGAACCACGGACCCTATAGTTGCAGGTCCTATCCACTTCGTCACAGCCCCCATTAAAGGTTGAGTTGCAAAGAATGGTTATTACAAAAACTAAAACAAACTTCTAAAGCTAAATCTACAAGCTTTGTCCAGTCTGTTTCTGAGGATAGAGTTTGCTCGGTTGTCATAGAGATGTCTCAGTTAACACTGGTAACCGATTGGTCACATGCTAAGCTAACAGTGACAGCTGCAGTTTAAAGCTCTATTGTTTCCAACGGATCTGCTACTTTTCAGTTAGGACACATGAAACCAAAAGATAATAAAAAACCCATAAAGTGGTCCATTCATACCATCCATACAGGAAAAATGTGTCTTATTCATGTTAATATTTCAACAGAAAAGAGGAGTCCATCTGTCACCATACGTTGATAGATGCCTGCATGTATTCCTGGTTTTAACAAATGCAAAAGCTGTGCGAGCCTTTTCTTTGAATTTGACAATCAGCAAATCAAAACTATTTGTCTTGGCTATGAAAGGCTACGTTCACTAGTTTAGCCTTGGACTGAAGCCTGGTCATAGTCATTCACTCATAACAAATATTTGCTACAGAAGGGACGGCAAGTTCACCAATCAATATTATCTATTTTTGGCTCACTGCTGCACTGCAAACATAGATAGATAGATAGCTCTGTGGGTCAAGTGTTTTTCTCGATTTAAGATCTACTCAACAAAGTGCGAGAAGACAATTTTGGACATCTATATTTTTGGCATGTAAATGTACAATGTGCCCACATGAGGGTCACCCCTTAATTGGTCTCTCGAGGATAAATAAAAGTTAAAAAAATAAAAATAAAAATACAGCTGGCCAATGTTAATTTCGTTAATGAAAACTATTGCAATTTTTTTTATAACTGACGAGAAGTTGACGAACAAAAAATTGATCTTTGATAATAAAAACTATAACAAAATGTATGTTGTAAAGGCAATGACAATGGCAATGATAAAAATACGGCCAAAATTAACACTGTAGCTGGCAGATTGTTGAGGATTACATCTCCAATTATGAAAAATACTGCATTACATACTTTAGATCCATCACATACGTTAACCAAGAGGTAGCGGCTCATGCATGGGAGCGCTGACATTTAGGGGACCTTAAAATTGACACATGCTCTACGGCAAATCAGTAACACTTCTATATGTCAAGCCCCGGCCGCATCTCATTCCAGCCAGGTCAAAGAGATAAATAGCACAATGCAGTGAATGCTACAGGCTATGGTCGTGCTACGGTGGCCCTCAATGACCAACATTGATTTGGTCGAGAGGCTGGATGTTAAAACGTTAAAGGTCACACAGGTTTGAAGCCTAGAGCAACACTAACGCACACACACACTCTATCATGTGCTCTGCTGCAGTGTCCTTTTGCAAGACATTTAAGCCTCCTTTACTATTTCATTGTGACACAGTCTAGATCGGTGTCGGGTAAAGGCCTTAGAGATAAATGAATTATTTTATTCCCAAAATGAGATCGTAAAGAGACCAGCCATCTTGTTTCAGTTGCTTACATTTTAGAGCAAATAATAATAACCTGTAGTTTTACATAAACAACCTTTGTGTTTGTTTTGGAATATAAACTCAATTAAACTTAACGCTGTATAATGTTACATGAAGCTTTCTCTCTACTGAAGATCCGTTTACATTTGGGCTTCTTGTCTGGATGAAACTCTAGCTCAGCACATGGCTGTTGGCGTGGCTCTGTTCACACAAAACGTTCATGGAAAGCGAGCTAACGTGCTTCTCAAAATAAGGTCATTCTCTTTGTCTGTGTGAATTATCTTCCTTATCAGGCACTTCCTTTCTCAGGTTAGAGTTTCTGAAGGGTTCAGGTTGTGTGCTAGTTTCTAGTTTCAATGTTCAAAGGTGTTTTTTTTTTGTTTGTTTTAGTACAAAAATAGATCTGGATTCTACTGAGACACTGCAACAATCTTCAT
This sequence comes from Hyperoplus immaculatus, assembly GCA_949357725.1. Taxonomy (NCBI): domain Eukaryota; kingdom Metazoa; phylum Chordata; class Actinopteri; order Uranoscopiformes; family Ammodytidae; genus Hyperoplus; species Hyperoplus immaculatus. The sequence goes on along the minus strand of OX442355.1, from coordinate 1,588,514 downwards.
TCACATAATTGGATGTCAAAAAGCTTGTGCTCATGCCATTGTTAATTAAAGATCCGAGATCATAAACTTCTGATTTTCCATTATTATTATTTGCTACTGAAACTATCTGAACCAACCAACAATCCATCCATCCCTACTGTACTGTACAGTTGACTTGAACATGAGACTTGAGAGTACTACTACTTACACTATATGTTTTGACTGGCCATCATTGGGAAGTGCACATGTAACTGGCTCTCAAAAGACGAAATCAACTAAGAGATTAATATCTTAAGATTTCTAACATTGTATCTGTCTTTCCATGTTGACAGAGAAGGGGGACTTCATAGCCCTGGACCTGGGCGGGTCAAACTTCAGGATCCTGCGCGTCAAAGTCACTCAGGACAAGAAGCAGCCGGTTCAGATGGAGAGCCAGGTCTATGACACGCCCGATGACATCATCCACGGCAGCGGCTCACAGGTAATAATAAAACAAATACATATTTATATAATGAAAAACGTATGTGTGTTTTGCATAAATTATAACATTACGTTCCTAGAGTTTTTGTAACATCAGCCTCTAATGTTTGGTTATTACCTGGTCTCGCAAAGCCAGACCAAACTACAGCAAGTAGTTATTACCTAATCAGACCTAGTATGATATTTAAATTTTTTGAGAAGGCTGTCGAAATGGTATAAAATATCAATACGTATGTATAAATTAATACATAGTTGTGGGGAACACTGTTTCATGTTTCTACAGTAGAATGGACAAACGTAACGACATTACGCATTATTATATAGGCCTATTGTGGTTGTCTGCCGGATATGCACCTGTTGGAAGACGACTAGGGAGTACTATAGAATAAATAACTAAATACATCTTCACCTCATCACTTGATATTGTGGATAGACTTGAGGCAGTGGTGGATGATGCCATCTTTAGTAACTAGCTTCTTGTCCTTGAAGGCCACCGTAGCTTCGGTAAATTCTCCAAACAGGACGGGTAGAGACGGAGCATTGCAACCTAGATGACGCCAAAATACATCTTATTATTACACACTCCACCATTAAACTAAACCCACCTTATGTTATTCCTATCATCAACAAATGCTTAGCAAACGCTGCTCCACTAGGGTCAAACACTCAGTAGTTTCCACTCAAAACAGCTGATGTTTGTGTCTGCCCAGAGCTCAATAACACGCGAGGTCCAGGGTCAAAAACTGTAAACTGACCTCCACACACACACACACACACACACACACACACACACACACACACACACACACACACACACACACACACACACACACACACACACACACACACACACACACACACACACACACACACACACAGAATAACTAGAGTCTAGTGAAAGCCCGGAGCGCTGAACTTCACTGCACTTGTGGAGAACAGTTGTCACTCGTATTGTAACCTGATAACCAAAACATGGGAGACCGTCTGAGGCCGTGTGATTGGATCAGAGCATGACTAACACAGACAGACGCTGTTTAATGAAATGTCAAAGGGACAGCTGCTCAAAAAAAACATAATGTATTGTGCACTATGAACAGGTTTGTTAATGTTAACGAGGATGACTGGTGATTTGGTAAAATATAAACATTATTAATAAGAAGGAAAAATAGTTTTGATTGCAGAAAAAAATGCAAAAGAAATGTTGTTGTTATCTGAATTTAAGTTTTTCCAACAAAGATATGTAACCGTTCAACAGTGAGTTAATCGCTTCTTAACAAATCAAGTTATTAATTAAGGGCTGTGAGGGTTAAATGTTGATCTATCTTCATATTTGGCCACTATAACGAGACACGATTTATCTACTCAGTTGCCAGTACCGGTACTGTCACCCGGAACTTTACTCCCTCTGTAGAGAAGTGTGCTGTGCAAATTGTAAAGCCCATTGAGGCAAAACATGTGATATTGGACTTTATAAATAAAACAATAATCCAGACTTAGACTTATCTTTGCATATTTGTTGGGAAATACTTTATAACATTTCCCTATCATGATCCCCTATGTGGTAAAAGTGACTGGTTATGAAAGAGAGATTAGCTCTAGGAGTTTGAATTTTAAAGAAAAATATACAATAGTTGGTCATTATCATTTTTAGTTCAAAGTTTTTGATACATTATCTTGTTATTTTAGAGTGGTTAAAGTCCCCTTTCTGTCCCCAGCTCTTCGACCACGTTGCAGATTGCCTGGCAGACTTCATGGAGAAGCAGAAAATCAAGGATAAAAAGATTCCTGTAGGGTTTACCTTCTCCTTCCCCTGCGCCCAGAGAAAACTAGACGAGGTAAACACACCTAAATACATGTGTTGTGTAATAGTGATTTTAATTCTTGCTTTTATGTGTCTTTATGATGTTTTGGATGTAATGCATTTTACTTATTTTACTGTACAGCACTTTGGTCCGTCTAGGCCGTTATAAATGCGCTGTATAAATAAAGTTGACTTGACTTGACCTGTTGGAAGTGAAAAGGATAACTTCCTTCCCTATTTCATTTGTCAAGTCTTGAGGTATATTTCTGACATCAAAAGTGAGTTACTGTAGACTAGGATGTGAGGATGTGTACGAATCATATTTTCTTTCATCATTTAGAGACTGAGTTTCTTATGTAAGTATAAGTGAGTTGTAAGGTATTTTATAAAAATAGCTTTTTTTAAATATCTGCTATTTCCGAAAAAGACAAATATTTTGTAATTGCCCTAACAGTGCCATTAGGGAGAAGTGTTTAGTAAATGTTGGGTTGGAGACTGAAGCCGAGGTTGGAATAGCAATGACCAGACATCCTGGACCTGCCAAGCCTGTCTGTCTAACTGTAAATTCTGCTATTATAAAACTCTTTTATAAAATGTTTTATAGGCCGTCTTACTGAATTGGACTAAGAAGTTTAAAGCCAGCGGCGTGGAAGGGATGGATGTGGTGAAACTTTTGAACAAAGCCATCAAGAAACGAGGGGTGAGTTGTTTTATTTTTCCTTTAAGTGAACCATAGTCAAAAGGCTATTTTTTGAAGATAAAATGATGTTCAATCAACAATGGAGTAGTATTTTTAAATGGTCGATGAATCCAAACATATCAGATTGTGACTTACTCCTTCACGTTTTGATATTTCTCTTAGTGAAACCTAATGTTGTTGTTTCAGGATTACGAGGCGGACATCATGGCGGTGGTGAATGACACGACCGGCACCATGATGACCTGCGGGTTTGACGATCAGCGCTGTGAAGTCGGCATCATCATTGGTAAAGGACAAATAATAAAGTATAATAAAGTATATTAGTACACACACACACACACATACACAGGTCAACCAAGCTATAAATGTAATAATCTGAAACATTAAACAAACTACTGTGGTCCGAGCAACGCCAAAATATTCTGGAACTGCTGGAAGAAATGTACTTTCTCATAATTTCATGAGAAGTCTGCTTACATATTTAATCAGAGAACTTAAACACATACTGTACATATCCAGAGCACCATATAATACTAATAGCATCGGTTCTGCATGTGGGGGCGCCAGAGGCGTTATAACTCCTTCCCTGGCATCATTAGCAATGCCTGCTGCAGACTGAGCTCCACAGAGCAAAGGGCATTTAGGAAAAGAGTCATACAACTTTTCATATAATTAACTTTAACAAATGTAAACATACTATCTTAAATCAGCCTAACTCTACCTGTAACTGTTTTGATTAGGCTATTTTGTACTTTCATCCATTTCAATTTAATTGCTGCCATTCTTCACCACTGTCTAAATGTCAATTGTTTTCTTTTCTCATCAGTTGTTGTGTATTTGATGAATTTGCATTGTATATATTGTGTATCTACCTTTGTTTTTGCTTTGCATTTGTTTGACTCGACATCATTGGAAATGAGGGTCACACACACACACACACACACACACACACACACACACACACACACACACACACACACACACACACACACACACACACACACACAAACCCCTCAATTGATCTCTCTCAATTAATAAAAGTTAAATGAAAATGAAATCTTTTCAGGAACGGGAACCAACGCGTGCTACATGGAGGAGCTGCGTCACATCGACCTCGTGGAGGGAGATGAGGGGCGGATGTGCATCAACACGGAGTGGGGCGCCTTCGGGGACAACGGCTCCCTGGAGGACATCCGCACAGAGTTCGACCGTGAGATTGACAGAGGCTCCGTCAACCCTGGAAAACAGCTGTAAGTTGTTTTCCTTTGAACCTTTGTTAATGAAGCAACAGTTTTTTTTTTTTTAACCAAACAGGCGTTGTTTTTCTATTTAAATAAATCCTGCTTCAATGAACTTGGGGATACCGAAAGACTTCAGATTGCTCGTTCAAAATATTTTTTTCCTCAGTGGTATCAGGGATTTTAGATACTTTACTGGTACGATACCCCCACACAACATAGAATACAGTTCAAACTTTGAAAAAGTTAGTTCATGCTATGTAAAAATGGCTACAAAGTACGATTCTCTCTCCCTCTCCCTCTCTCTCTCCCCCTATCTCCTGTTTGCCAGTATAAAGTACTGTTGATTTTAATTAACTATATTCTTAATTATGTACAGCAGCTTTGTGGGTCAGGACTACGACAATGCAGTACGCTTGATTTCTTGGAGATCTGTATACGATTTGTTTTGGTCATAATTAGCCTTTGTATCAGAAGCATGTCCATTGTTTTTTTTATGATGGTTTAATCACTATTCTAGAGAACATTTATTTCTGTTTCTAAAGAGCAACTGTAACATTCTTACTAGAAAATAGAGGTAGAGGTCATAGGGCCTTCCAAAAAATATTCATGTTGGGGAACAGTAGATTTTCATTTCTACTGTGGGAAGATAAGACGGAATGACTAATGCAAAGTGAATTCATGACACATCATCTAAAAATGCAGCTGTACGTTTCCCTGTGCTCAGGTTTGAAAAGATGGCCAGTGGGATGTACATGGGCGAGCTGGTGCGACTGATCCTGGTGAAGATGGCCAAAGAAGGGATTCTGTTTGAGGGACGAATCACCCCGGAGCTCCTGACCAGAGGAAAGATCGAGACCAAACACGTCTCCGCCATTGAAAAGTGAGTGGGGGGAATAAGTTACCAACTAAATATGATCTTTTTGTCATGGAAATGTGTTTTCAGAAAGGTTTTATAACTATATATATTGAACTAATTTTACTGCACCTTCCTCGGATGGACCTGTCACCCACTCAGGTGTGATGAGATAATTTTGAACATTTAAAAAAAGATTTTAAAGAAATATAAAATGAAGCTTCATCAAATGTTCACCTTGAACGGCATCAATACATGAAAATTCCGCAATTACGTTTCACAGTTATAAGTTAATTGAAAAGTTGCATTTACATTATTAAAATGATAACTTCCATTGCCTTTCTTCAACAGTAAAGATGAGCTCTTTAATCTCAGTTCCACCTCAAGACCCACCTCTTCTTCTCTGCCTACCCCTAGATCACCCACCAACCCAGGCCCCATCAACTGTACATGTTCTCTTTGTTTGTTTATGGTTGTGTTTCCTATGTAAAGCGCTTTGAGTGCGACAAAAGCGCTATATGAATAAAATGTAGTATCATTATTATTATTTAATGAAAATAAATTCTTGTCATTCTAGGAGTAAAGAGGGACTGAAGAAGTGTATGGAGATCCTGACCAGGCTGGGGGTGGAGCCGTCAGATGAAGACTGTCTGGCCGTGCAGCACGTTTGCACCATCGTATCTTTCCGCTCAGCGAACCTGATCGCTTCAACACTGGGAGGAATCCTCGCTCGCCTAAAGGAAAACAAGGGAGTCGCTCGCCTCCGCACTACTGTCGGCATCGATGGCTCTCTCTACAAGATGCACCCTCAGTGAGTATTCTTTAAAGGGTGCTCCGAGTGTATGTGTTCATTCTTGCACCCCCTTTGGACAAAAAACTATAGTGTTTCTACTACACCATCTGTAACTTCCTGGGTGAGCGTACCCATAACAAAGGCATTAAGAAAAACGATATCTTTGCACTGATGGTCACGTTTGCAGTTACATGTCATTTATGATCATCAGAGGAAAAAATTTGACTGTTTCAGAAATATCTTTGTTTGAAAATGCCCCATACTGGCCTATGTAGTGAAGGAGCAGTGCAACATCCTGAAGTAGGCACCGTCACAGGAAACTCAAATGTATTGAGGGCAAATGTATTATCTGCCGTAAAGTCATGCATCGTCATGAGAAGTTGCAGTTATACACTGCATGCTGCATATTTCAAATTACTGCTTCATTGTTGGAGCTGAGAAGGCCTCAAAACACCTTCAAAAACAGCTGCATTTCTCACAAAGCCACAGTTTTCCAAAATCTAAATTCGAACCCAGAAGATTTCGCTTGAAGGAGCAACAAAAAAATGTACATTTCAGATTTCAATATTCCAATCACTCCTCTCTCTCTTTGAACAGATACGCTCGCCGTCTGCATAAGACCGTGCGCCGCCTGGTCCCGGACTCAGACGTTCGCTTCCTGCTGTCGGAGAGCGGGAGTGCCAAAGGCGCCGCTATGGTAACAGCGGTGGCGTACCGTCTGACGGAGCAGGCGCGGCAGATTCAGCAGACGATGGCCGAGTTCCGTCTGAGCAAAGCGCAGCTCCTGGAAGTGAAGAAACGCATGAGGCAGGAGATCGAACGAGGCCTCGGGAAGGATTCTCATGAGGAGGCCACCGTCAAGATGCTGCCCACCTTCGTCCGGAGCACACCAGACGGATCAGGTGACAAGAAAGATATGCATACAGATGGGAAGAAAGGACCTAAATGCTGCTTTAGCTATACTGTTACTTTCTACTATAGCTTTTACTTAGTAATGAATTTAGTGGTGGAAGAAGTACCAATACAGCTATGTAAAAAATACTCGATTTCATGCATAAAAAACACTTAATAAAACCACAAAAGTAAGTTGGTCTCTCACTATTTAGTGGAGATGTGAATAACAAACTCAATTTGAGGATGTTTCAACATCCCTCCCCCAATATATATTGTAATTACAAGGGAAACAAATGGTTGCAGTTTACACACAGCAAAAGGCTGCATATTTAATGATTAAGGAAATGATATTCTCAGCTGTTCTCAGCTCAGATGCTCTTAGCTCGGCAGGTGACAAATGATTGATCTATAACTTCTTATTGTCACTTTAAGAATTTTTCCAGAAAGCAAAAAAAAAAATTACTGCAGAGTCTCTACATGTTGGTAAAAGCAGCTGCAAAAGGCCAAATACAGGCAGTGTTCCCAGTACAGGATTCAACATATGAAATCAATTAATATGTAAAAACAATTTAAATTCTTCGTCATTTTCCTCGGCTCATTTATGGCAGGTTACAAATTGCATTGATATTCACATGAATGTTCAGTTGAGACTCCCTCGTTTGAACTACAATTTTATAAGCAGTGTCTGTCTACTTGGCAGTTTTCCAACATCATAGGCGCATTATCTGACATACATAGAACAAGAACCAGTCTATCAGGTTCTTCCACATTATTAATAAAATTGCTAGAGTTATATGATTAGCGTTTAACGTACTGTATGTAGCGCTCATCTCTTTTGATCTTTAGATTAACATCACAGAACTCGACAAGTTCACACAAGTATATGTACATTTAGAGCCGAGACGAAGAGTCAACAATTTTTTCTGTAATTCTTAAAATGGAAGGACACATAAGATGTGTTATTGCTGTTAAGGAATATTGTGAATCCTTGCAACATTCAAAACCAAACAGACTTTATTTCTAAATTATAATAGTTAAAGCTATAGTGCGTAACTGTTTCATTTAAATGAATGTCAGTAACATTCAAGTTGTCGCCAAATGACTCGACATCATTGCAAATGAGGGTCACCAGTCAATTGATCTCTCGAGTATAAATAAAAGTTAAATGAAATGAAAATTAGTTGACATAAAGTTGATTAAGCCTATCAGCTCCACAAAACACTCTCTGTATTTCTCTGTATAGCCGCGTTTACAAACTGGTGTCACCCCCCCCCCCGCCACTCCCCCACACTGGCGCAGGCAGGAGCTCAGAAAAATCCCAAGACGAGCCCAAGACCTTTTTTACACGCACTATCTGGGAGCAATATTTCTCCTACAACAAAACCAACGGACAAAAACTAATACAGCAGTGAAAGATGAAGTTGTGTAGGTTTTGATGCTAACACAAGGCCTTTCTCATGATACAGAGAATGGAGATTTCTTGGCTCTGGACCTCGGAGGAACGAATTTCCGAGTGCTTCTGGTAAAGATTCGTAGCGGGAAGAAGCGATCCGTGGAGATGCATAACAAAATCTACGCCATTCCCATAGAAGTCATGCAGGGCACAGGAGACGAGGTAACCATTTGGACATTTAGTTTCATTGTTGCCTTTACGATTTCATGCTCATTTGGAAATACATGATCTCGAATGGAATAGATCTACCCTTGTACTGTGGAGACATTATTTGAAGCATATGTGAAATGTGTGAACAAGCATGGTTAATGTTCAAATGAACTGATGTGTAGGTGCTTCTTATTCTTTGTTAGCTTGTTTAGCTTTCTTTGTTCATATTATTATTGCTAATTTTCCTTTAATTTTTTTAGTTTTTGCTCTATTGTCATTCTTGTTTTTATGATTTTTTCCAAATTTTTATACACACTGAAGTTATGTTCGTCTGTAGGTCTTCAATAACGGATAAAAAAGTTAAAGAAGAAAAAGATTTGCTCTTGTACTTGACTTACTTAGACTTAGACAATGAGAAACATTTAAAGATTGCATCTAAATGATTTCGCCTCACCACAGACAGAACATAAAGTCATAGCCACACTAACCATCTCTCCCAGTATTCAAGCCACTAAAAGCCCGTCTCTCTCTCTCTCTCTAGCTCTTTGACCACATCGTCTACTGCATCTCTGACTTCCTGGACTACATGGGCATGAAGAGCGCTCGACTGCCGCTGGGTTTCACCTTCTCTTTCCCCTGCCACCAGACCAGCTTGGACGCAGTAAGTTCCCTTCCAATTATCTCAAAAACTAGAGAGTTATATGTTTTCTTGGTCAAATGGGGCGCAAAAAGAAGCAATTCTGTGCTATCGGAAGTATCTAAAAAGGTCAATTTAGTCTAAGATGATAAATAAACTTGAATGTTAATATACAGAGGCGTCTAAGGAAGTCACAACATGGCAAGGTACTAAAAGTTAATACTAGTCCTTATACAAGAACATTCAAGTTATTTTACAAGCAGTATCAATGCCAAGTGTTGCAAGAAGTTCAACTGATTAAAGAAATAATTTAAAGTATTGAGTTCAATTCTCTTCTGCTCTTGCCACTACATGCGACTGAACATGGGCGAAAAGATTAAAGAATTAACGCATTTCTTTTTATTTCTTTTTCAAGATAATTTTTTGGCATTTTAAGATATATTTGGAGAGACATAGTTGAAATTGGGCAAAGAGGGGAGGACATGCAGAGAACTGACCACGGGTGGGATTCTAACCGGGTCTGCTGCGATGAGGGCTGAGCCTCTAGGGTGGGGACGCTCTAACCACTACACCACGAGCGCCCCCCAGAATTAACACATTTCTAATCCATTGTCTCCATCCATATTTCAGGGTTTCAAGAGTTAAGAATTTAGTCAAAAAGCGGCTCTCTAACATCTTTAATTTCAGCCTATTATAGACTGCTTTATTGGAGTGAACCATAGAAAACAGTTGTTGTTAGATACATTCCTTGGTAAATGTTCTGTTGCTATGCAGGGTATCCTGGTAACCTGGACCAAAGGTTTCAAGGCCACAGACTGTGAGGGTGAAGATGTGGTGGACCTTCTGCGGGAAGCCATCAAGAGGAAAGAGGTAATTCCATCACAAACAAGAAGTTAATGTGATCGTCATTGGATACTAGTAAGAAGTGCAGCAAGTCAACTACACTACTGTCCCTACATTATTTTAAACACCTAATACCTCATGTAACAAATAATTTTTACAGTGTACTAAGAAAATACTGAACAGAGAAATTATAATCCAATGAAACAATATGATTTATTTTTGAAGTAGTTAAATAAGCGCTGTAAAGAAATGTACAAGTTTGGGTAATAATGGAGATTTTTAACGATCATCTAAACCCTTTTAGTATTAATATCTGCCATTGTCCTGCTCGTTAAAATGTACTGCTGGCGGCTACTTTGCTGATGCACCGATGCAGTTTTTAGCTTGAAACATGTTGTCTCCAACTTCAAGACTTTAAATAAGCTTTACTTGGGTTAGTGCACCTTGTATAGTGTGTCCTCCTTGTAGCTTAGCTTGCTGTGTCATGTTGCTACATTTAAAAAGGTCTGACTGAAAGACTTGTTTGCTGATAGATGCTGTCAGCTGGCTTACAACCAACCACTTTAGCAAAAGTGTTGAATGGATTTTAAGTCCTTTGGCTAACAGCGTGCTTGATGCATTTGTTTTGTCTACCCACTCTACAGAAGTACTGTTAGCAATAAAAAATGTCTCCTGCACTTGAGCACCGCAAGACAAAAAGGACAATTTGTACAGATGTAATAAAAAACACCATACAAAAATACCACATCATAAAAATAAATTGGAGAGCACTCTTCAAGAAATTATATTTACTCTGCATACATTGTATTAGTCAACATCACTTGGCTACGTGCCCATCCTGGGATAATGGCACCTTTGGACTGAACTGTTATTGTAGCAGTTTCAGCATTAAGACCCCACCCTCTACTGTGTAAACCTACAGCTTAACAGCAGCTGGCCTGCCACATAGGCCTACATAACAGCTCCCAAAAAACTTGTTATAAATTTAAAAAAAAAACATTTTAGGACCAATTATAGTAGATTATAGTAGACCAATTATTGTAGTCTGGTTTATTTGAAGCTATAGTACTTACGAGATTCTTGTTGTTCTGAGTTTATAACTTCATGGTTAAATGCACTTAATGGAAGTCGCTTTGGATAAAAGCGTCAGCTAAATGTAATGTAATTATCGCGTCTGATTTGCTTTCAGGAAGTGTTTTGTTTGTTAATTTGTTGAAATTATGAGTGTTTTATACCAATTTCACCCTTTTAGATGGAGGATCCAGTGAGTATTAAGTGACTGTAAATTATTAACTACAGGTGAAACTCGAAAAATTTGAATATCATCGAAGGTTCATTTATTTCAGTAATTCAACTTAAAAAGGTGAAAATAATTTATTATATAGACTAATTACATGCAAAGTGAGATATCTCAAGCCTTTATTTGTTATACTTTTGATTATTATAGCTAACAGCTTATGAATCTCGGAAATCTCAGAAAATTTGAATATTACATGAAATCAATAAAGAAGGGATTTTAAATACAGAAATGTCGGCCCTCTATAAAGTATAATCATGTACTATTATTGTTGTATTCAGTACTTGGTTTGGGCCCCTTTTGCATGAATTCTTGCCTCAATTCCAATTCATTTTCCATGATATTCTAATAATACGAGTATCACCTGTAGCAGGTAATGCAGTGCGGGGCTGGAGGCTGGAGACGTGTGATCATTGTTATAACAGCATGTCGTAAAAACACTGAGTGAAAAAAAAAGTACTTTGAGATACTGTGGAGGAATGTGCGCCTGTGTCTTCAGTGTGAGGTCTCATTTGAGCTCAGGGATGACAGTGGTGATATTTTGGTGTGTGTGCTGCTTGGTTGGCAGAGCTCGTGAATTGTTCCGCCCTCAGAAACAGCTTGTGTATTCTAGTGTGTAGCCTTCTGTCGAGGAATGTGAGTGGACGGCATTGTGCTCAGTGTGACAGTTGAAGAGTTGCCAAGCCCGATATTAATCCTTGCGTCAACACAAGATTGTTGGATATGAAATGTGGACCTAACATTGCTGAACTGTCGAGAGAAAACCTGAACACATAAGTGGTATCATGTATTAACACATTTTAGTTGGTTTGGTAAAAATAATCATTTGATATTTTGTACCCTGCCTGAGCTTAAGCATCTTCATACTATACAAAAGAGGACAACTGGGTGTGATATCTCCAAGTCCACGGAAAAGGCCTAAATGGGCACTTCTCTAATAATTTAAAATTAACATGATTGTTACTCTACTCTGTACATTTATTTACTGATTTGATTATAACACAAAGCATGACACTTAAATTATGAGATGTGTGTGATGTAGTGAGAGTGTACAAAATTGTATTGGAACACATAAGTTGTTTCATTAAACATTTAACCAAGATTAAAACCTGACAGTTTTTACAGTTGCACACACAGTGTTAAAAGTTATAAGGATTTTTACTCTTTACTCTTTTACTCTATGCCAACTAAATCTACTGTTTCATTTCAACTTTAAATTGTGTGTGTTTTTTTTAAAGGAGTTTGAGCTGGATGTGGTTGCCATAGTGAACGACACAGTGGGGACGATGATGACATGTGCATATGAGGAACCCACGTGTGAGGTGGGGCTGATCGCAGGTCAGTTAAACACCAAAGATTTAAAATAACTAAATGTTCTTATTGTATGTTATATTTCTGTCACAGTACTGTTATCAATAGCACCAATATGAAACGTTAATCCACAGTTAGATACATCTTGGATTTGAAAGTTTTAAAAAACAGAAAGTCTTGTAAAAGGATGTATATTTTAATATGTTTTTGAGGTTGATGTGCTGTGGATGTAGGGCAGGATTAAAACAGTTTTATACTTCTTCCTGCTACTTTTCAGGCATATCAATTGAATCAATTGAATAAATGTAATTTAATTTGAATTTTTGTGAAATAAATTTAAAATTGTATTTGTTTATTGTAATTTTGTGTTTTTTATATGGTTTGTATTTTTGATATGTTTAATTTGTATTTGCTATGTCTGAAATAAAATTCAATCAATCAATCAATCAATCAATCGATGTGTGTGTGTGTTAGGGACCGGCAGTAACGCCTGCTACATGGAAGAGGCGAAGAACATAGAGATAGTGGAGGGAGCGGTGGGCCGGATGTGTGTGAACATGGAGTGGGGCGCGTTCGGGGACAACGGTTGCCTGGACGACATCAGGACGCAGTACGACCAGTCGGTGGACGAGAACTCGCTCAACGAAGGAAAACAAAGGTCAACACACCTCCAGTATCAAACTGTATCTCAGGGCGCCTTTAAACAGTGGAAAGTTCAGTCTGTTTAAATTTGAACCCAGGTGCGATTCGGTTGGTTGGTTGGGAACGCAGCAATAGTGTTGTTTGTTATTGCTGTTATTATTTGTCTATTTCGGTTTGACATAATGACAAACAAGTGATCGTCTGATATTGTATGTTTCGGACCCCAGGAAGACTTGGGGTCTCGCTCCGGTGTGTTGCTTATGGGAATCCTAATAAATTAAATGAAATCAAATCAAATTGTACTCTGGTTTGGACAACAACCCATCCAAGAACACTGTAGAAAGGAATTTGTGTCATAGTACATCGTTGTCAAGTCAAACAAAAAAGACTTCCACAGCAATATTTCAAAGTCTGTGATTCCCTTCATAGAAGTGTTAACATTTTCCAACAATAAATGTCCGATCAATCGCAAATACTTTTGCCGGTACATTTACGGCCATGCCCCTCTGCAAACTAAGTCCCTCATTTGTTCCGCCTAAATTCGTGCATTGTCAAACCACACCAGACTTAATAGAAAAACAAACCAAAAGTATCAATTTCACACTGACGCAGACCAAATGGACTATCTACTTTGCTTATCTAAACATCAATGAAAATGATATACTGTCCAAGCCGAAGAGTTCAACATTTTCTCAATTTATAAAACAGATAGAAACATCCCAATAAGGTAATGTTAGTGCAGTGTATTGTTTTGCCATCTTGCCGCTTACTAAGATGAATCTCTTTCTTATTTTAGATATGAGAAGATGTGCAGCGGGATGTACCTGGGGGAGATCGTCAGGCAGATTCTGCTGGACCTGACCAAGCGAGGCTTCCTCTTCAAGGGAAAGATCTCCGAGGCTCTGAAGACCAGGGGCATCTTTGAGACAAAGTTCCTGTCACAGATAGAGAGGTGAGTTAATCATTTATCACACTGTTTTAAGCCTGTCATATAGTATGATAATTTAATTGTAGAAAAAATGGAAATTATAAAACAAATCTAATAACTGGTCACCACAGGTCTTTTAATTTTAGAGCAGTAGGTCCAAAGAGCATTACCCAGTCTATGGCTAAAATATACAAAAAATAATATATAAAAAGTATGATCAGTAGGATAAGTGCATACAAGCCCATTCTTACGCAGCATTGTTCACTGGAAAAAGTGTCATATAGTGGTATAACACACCTAGGAATGAGAGGGGTTGAGTGGGAGGAGAAGAAGGGGGGGGGGGGTGTGTGTGCAGTGTGACGACTTTATAGTTTATACAGTGTTAAAGCCTACCTTAGCCTCTGGGAACAGCTGGGAGGTATCTGGTGTCTCTCCTGCGGTTTTGGATGACCTCTGACAACCCCCCCCTCTCTCTTTCTCCCTCTCTCTCGCTCTCCTCCTCCCCCTCTCCCTCCCCTCTCTCTCTCCCCCTCTCTCTCTCTCCCCCACTCTCTCTCCTCCCCCTTCTCTCTCTCCCTCCTCCCTCCCCCTCTCTCTCTCCTCCTCCCTCCCCATCCCTCTCTCCCTCCCCCTCTCTCTCTCTCCCCCTCTCTCTCTCTCCCCCCTATCTCTCTCTCTCCCCTCCCCCTCTCTCTCTCCTCCCCCCTCCCTCCCTCTCTCTCCCTCTCTCCCTCCCCCTCCCCTCTCTCCCCCTCTCTCTCTCTCCTCCCCCCTCCCCCATCCCTCCCCTCTCTCTCCCCCCTCTCTCTCTCTCCTCCCCCCTCCCCCATCCCTCCCCTCTCTCTCACCCCCTCTCTCTCTCTCCCCAACCCCCCCTCTCTCTCCCCCCCCTCTTCCTCTCCATAGCGACCGTCTGGCTCTGCTTCAGGTCAGGTCTATCCTCCAGCAGCTGGGTCTGGACAGCACCTGTGACGACAGTATCATCGTGAAGGAGGTGTGTGGCACCGTGTCTCGCCGCGCAGCCCAGATCTGCGGAGCCGGAATGGCCGCCGTGGTCGACAAGATCCGCGAGAACAGAGGCCTGGACCACCTGGATATCACCGTGGGCGTCGACGGCACGCTCTACAAGCTGCACCCACAGTAAGACAAGGGGATAATAGGGACATCATGGGGGTGTGTTGGGTGGGTGAGAGGCTATGTGGTTCATTCATGCTAACACACTACAGTACAGATTCCATTTCATCAGACCCAAGAAAAACAGCAAATAAAATCAAGAGAAGAAAATCAATAGAACCCAACCCTCCCACCCCCATTGACATGCACAGAGACATACACAAATACATACGCAGACAGACACACGAAAAGAGAGGGGCATAATAGGGACATAATGGGGGCGTGTGGGTGGGTGGGAGTTAAGGGGGTTCATTCATGCTAACACACTACAGTACAGATTACATTTCATCAGGCGGCACACAGGTTGTTCTTGTATCAATCCTTTCAGAAGAGTGGTTGGCACTTGCTTTAACTAGCAGAGAACTTGTGTTTTATTCATATTATTTTACATATTTTAACACTAACTATATAACAAGTAATTTGCAGACATTGCAACTTTTCATTGAGAAGGAACCTCAAGAATACATTCGGTAAAGGCCATGTTAGCAGAAGCATCTAAAGGCTAAAATCATATTAACACTGCGGGCCCACTAAATAAGATTATTACGATTGGACAACTGCAGCCATGGGGACCACCAGGGAAGGTCATTAAACTTTAATCCTCAATTATCCAGATTACATCTATCTATCTATCTATCTATCTATCTATCTATCTATCTATCTATCTATCTATCTATCTATCTATCTATCTATCTATCTATCTATCTATCTATCTATCTATCTATCTATCTATCTATCTATCTATCTATCTATCTGAAATTAGCTAGCATCCGAGCTGTGTATCTCAAGTGAAAGTTATATATGTTGCTAGTACAAGAAAACAATCCCTCGTTCCTTTAAATTTCAGCAGCAATCCGCCTCTTCCTAACCCCGGTTTCCTGTCTCTCTCTCTCTCTCTCTCTCTCTCTCTCTCCCTCTCTCTCCTCAGCTTCTCTCGTATCTTCGGCCAGACGGTGAAGGAACTCGCTCCTAAATGTGAGGTCACCTTCCTGCTGTCGGAGGACGGCAGCGGTAAAGGGGCGGCGCTAATCACCGCAGTGGGCTGCCGTCAGAGAGAACTGGAGGCGCAACAGCAATGAGATTAAACACCTCTTTCCCACCGAAAAACTACATGCTGCTCCACCGCTACCGTCACCCACCACCCCCTCGCACCTCGCACTACAGCCCAAAACCATCTCCCCTTGGCAGCCGTGACTCCACCTCTGCCCCCCCCATTCCTCCCCCCCACACAGCCAGAGAGACAAGCTGCATGCATAGGGAATTAAAAATGAGTTTCTGAATATTTATTTATACTGCACATGCACTGGAGGGTTTATTATTTTCCATGTTTGTACATTTTTTCCTTCAATAGGGTGTCGATTATCTGATAAACTAAAACTCTGTTAGGTGTGCAATATTTGTGTGTATTGCTAATTTTATTTTTATATGGAGGCAAATATATAATTGTATTTATATAGCTATATGGCCACTTTGAACCGCAGAGGTCATTAAGGATGTTTTGCACCATAGACACAAGAAAATGTCTTTTTATATGGAGAGTTACAGCAACAACAACAGCTAGCATTTCAATGTAACTTCCAAATGAAGGAATCCTTTCTTGACAAAGCTAATTTTTCAGGCTCCTCTGGTTCAGAAAACCAGTTCCAAAAAGGGCTCGATTGCATAGGGTCGAAATGCAAGAGTCACGGCTGTTAAATTGTTAAATTCATCGTCATTTTATGTGCAAAAAACACGCTCACGCAATGTGCTACTGCTACTAATCCCTTTTTCTTGTACCTATCAATGTAACTCACATATTAAAGTATTCCAGGCAGCACCACACCATTTTATTTCTCATGAGCTAAGAGGGTAGAAAAAGGTCTAAGTGAAAGTGTTAGCGTATCCTGTTGCTATTTGTGAACTACTATACTTTTGGTGTTGTGATAAAAAATCTCCACTTCTACTCATTGTATGTGCAAAGAATAAATGTTTATTGGGCCTCCGAGAAAAGAGTGATACTACGAGCGCTTCTGTGTGTATTTGTTCGCTGAGTGTCCGTGTGTGTGTCCGGCTGTATTGACCTGTAGCTTTCAATGTCCGGAGCTCTGTGGAGACTGCATGCCTTACATTAAGACAAAGGAGAGCGTTGGCTGATTTTTTTTTTTTTTGATTTAAATTTTTTTTTCTACATTTAAATATAGATTTGTGATCGACATAGTGAAAAAGTGAATTCATTAAATTATATTTTGTTGTGGAGTAAATCCTGGTGTCTCTTTCTTAAACTATATCAAGCAGCGGCAGCCTAAGCTTGTAAAACTAGACGAGGAACTTTATAATAGGCAGACATGTTGAATACAGGAACTTTTCTGATAGTTAGTTGAGGTGTTTGTGTGTGCAGTAGCTCAACATTTTATTTTATTGTATTTGCTTGAAGATGGAGGAGGATAAAGATAGATAAAAATGTATTCTTAATAAATGAGATCCTATATATCCCTATTTATATTTGATTTTGAAGTGTTATTTTTTAGATAACTTAAGAACATGATCTGATTGTTGTTATCATGGGTTCAAAACAGGAACCATACCAAATAATTTATATGATATATCAAGTTAAATATCTTATTTGCAAAATTCTTCTTACTATTTTTTTATTATGAATAAATTTATTTTCTTTAGGAAATTATTATTAATAATAATCCTAATGTGTATTGCACCTTTCGTACAAGAAATGCGGCTCAACGTACTTTAAAATAAGAAAATGATATGCAGTGAGCGCTTCGCAGAATAGACATAGAATAAAAGTAGTAAACAATAGTAAAAAAAATGATAAAATAGAGTCAAAATATATTTGTCATTTAAAACAGCGTGTGTGACTCATGTGCAACATTCACATTGGACTTGGTGTGGAGCTAGGAAAGGATAAAGGTTCAAATGAAATGTTTCTTAGTGCTGGATAAAACTTTTTAACTGTCTCGCTCCAATATATTTGGCTGTGGAAGCATGGAGCTGAAAAATGCTGTCTCTCCCATTTCCTTAACGGTGTTTTGAGTGTCTAGAAATACAGCAGTAGAAGCTCTGAGGACTTGTGGGGGAACATAATATGACAAAATTGAAAAAATGTGTTAAAAAAAATGCCAAGATGCAAAGTACAAACCTCCAGCTTATATTACGCCTTACTTGAATTAATCGTTTCACTTACATATCCTCCTTAGTTCATTAAAGTATCAAGTTATACGTCTGAGACATTCCTCGTCTATGCTTTATACTGCATTCAGCGCATTTATTCATTCTACTTTCTTTTAAAATTTCCGACCTTGAAAGCACAAGTTGATCCTGGAATCCTGCTGTGTTGAGTTCACCAGAGCTGCCGCCAAATCAACGTCACTGACTGATGTGTATTCACCCGGAACAAAGAGACCGAGGAGAGAAGTCGCACACTGCAGAAAACGCTCTCCGAGTCCCTAAACACACACAGCCATAAAAAATACATCCATGAGACCATCTGTCAGCCTGTAAATCTGTCAACAACGGTTTGTTTTATATGAATATGCCTTTATTACATTGGTGTACTTATACAGGGCAAAGTATTTCATATATTGTACTCTCCTCTATGTCAGTAATATGCCATTTTATAGAAAAAGAGATTTGATATTCATATAGACATTTAAATCTAATGTTATTGATTAGATGGGTGGATGTTAATATTTGAACAACAGCATTTATTTGTCTTGGCTTAGGCTACCGTCCTTTTGTTTCAGTAGGTTTCCTAGAGTGCGTGGGTGTGTACAGACAGGTGTGTCTGCATGCATTTATAGCTTACTGCATTAATTTCTAATTGGCTCTGCTTTGTGCATGTGCGTGTGTGTATCCCACTTTTTTTTGTACAGGGGGTGATCCAATAAATTAAGACAAGAACTGCATGTAGACAAACAGATGTGGATTGTGGAAAAAAACTACACACATTCCCTTTTGTGCATGTAGCCTATGTTTGACTGTGTGTGTGTGTGTGTGTGTGTGTGTGTGTGTGTGTGTGTGTGGAGGTATTTGTCCTACTTTTTTTTCTTTTGTAACAGGGTGTGATCCAATGTGTATTTAATTTGAATCAATAGCTGCATGCACATTAACATTAGCTGTGGGTGGCTCTGAGCAAAATAAACTCCAAAGCCCTTTATTTTCTTCAGTGCCTACCCGTGTATGAATGCATATGTGTGAGAGTGTGACAGACAGACTGTGTTTGTCTGAGTCAGTGTGTGTTTGTCTCTGTCTCCAGCTCTCACCGGGTTGGGTGCGTTAAACTGAGGGGCTTCCTGCTGCATACATCGCCCTGGAAAAATTAAAAAGCGCATAAGTGTCAGTGCAGGTATGTAGTCTAAGATTAAATAACATACAATGACACATATGGTCAACTACCTGCGCGTTGCGTTTTTGTACGTTGTGTACAGAAAAGGGTGGTAGCCCGTTAGCTCGCATGCTAACTTTACTAGTTGAGTGTTTGGCGTTTTTGCGCTAGCTTGCTCAGTTAGCATTTGCTGTGGTAGCGCGGTGCTGCCGAGCTGTCACATCTGCTTTTATGTGAACCCAGGCACGTTGCCAGTTTCCACTCGATATTATACAAATGTACGTGCGTATTTGGTCGATGTCGAGGCTCAGTTTGCATGTACAAATGTGTGCATTTCGTGCAAAATCCAGCGCGGCTAATGTCAACAGCTAACGCCAGCTAGCCTGACGTTAGCTCGTGTGTTCGCTTGTTGCTGGAGCGAACGTTTTTCTAGTCAATAACTTGTTTGCTGTTAGTGTCACTTAGTTAACGAGGTGTTGCAGTCTTCCAGCTCATACTACCTCACTCTGCTCGCGTCTAAACAAGTGGAAATTATCTGTGTTGTTGCGTTACTTGCCACCCACTGTGCGAGATAGTCACATTATAAAAGTGACCAGATGAGCTCTTTGGATTCGCTCGCACACGGCACGTGCTGTCATTTGTCCCAAAACAGGTGTTCCAGAGGATGCACGCGACTTATTTGATGATTAATCAGCAGCTCGTGAGTTTTCACCTGTGTCGCCTTTGGCCACAGCTGCATGACTTGGCCCCAAAAGATGAAACAAACCAGGGGAGAAAATGTTAAAACCTGAACAGCAACTAACTATTAATAGCATGTTTTGAATAATAGGTGGTTTTATTCATATGTTATAGTATAATAAATGTAAGGAAAGGTTGAATAATGGCCACATAGATGGTCTGACCAGCTGACACAAACCCAGTGATGTGAAATTGACATTTAAGCCTATCATTCAAAGGAAAATAACACATTCTAACATTTAAGATGCTGGAATCTGGAATCTGGAAATGTGTTTTTCACTAAAAGAGTTTTCCAGAACTCTTTTGCTTATTTTATTTTTGTAAACTGACACTTAATTGATGAATCGATTAAACTCAACTGCTTTGTGTCTAATCACTCTTTATTATGATTTATTTCAGGAGGACGACCTCCTGACGTCCCCTCGCGCTCCGTGCTACAAAGGGAGGCTCCTCACCCACTCCAACCCACAGCTGGAGCAGCCGTTCCAAAGCTTCCATCGGACTCATGACTGTTTGAGTGTTGACGCAGCGGACCCACCGTGGCCCATGCACTGTACCCGTTTCCCTCCCTGTCCTCCTTATCCCTCAAGCTGACGCAGAACCCCCGACACCTCCCCCCTCTCCCCCACCCCCACTCGCACCCCATCCCCAGCGACTCCCCGCCCCCGGCCATGGCCCCCGGCACCGAGACCGTGCACTACATCCACCTGCACAACTCCAGCCAGTCGGTCCTGGAAGCCCTGCGCACGCAGCGCCGCGAGGGCCTCTTCTGCGACGTCACCGTGCGGATACACGACGCCTCGCTGCGCGCCCACGCCTGCGTCCTCGCAGCTGGAAGCCCCTTCTTCCAGGACAAGCTGCTGCTGGGTCACTCCGAGATCTCCGTGCCTCCGCTGGTGCCCGCCGAAACCGTGAAGCAGCTGGTGGACTTCATGTACAGCGGCTCCCTGGTGGTGCTGCAGTCCCAGGCCCTGTGCATCCTCACCGCCGCCAGCATCCTGCAGATCAAGACGGTGATCGACGAGTGCACCCAGATCATCTCCCAGAGGAAGGCCGCGGCCGGAGCGGCTGCAGCAGCGGCGGCGGCCGCGGCGGCAGCAGCAGGAGGGGCGATGCTGGGAGGCGTCCTGCCCAAACAGGAGGAGCGCGGAGGGGGGAAAGGGTCGGAGCGGGGGGGCGGCGGGAGCTGCTCTGTCACCGGGGCGAGTGGGGGCGGAGGAGGCTACGCAAACTTCTCCAACTTCATGACCGAATGCGGGGCCAGTAACATGGGCGGGGGGCTGGTGGGGGGCAGTGTGAACGTCAGCGAGAGCAGCCCGATGGAGCAGGCCAACTCCGTGAGCCTCATGGCGCTGGGAGACATGGTCCCGGGCTCTATGTGTGGGGGTGACGGTTCCATCCTAATGAAGCAGAGCCCCAGCTGCACTCAGGACGTCCGGTACAAGCTGCGGGACCTGTTGGCGCAGACGGCCAACGGAGCCAGCACCAGCAGCTCGGGCGTGGGCAGCGTGGACAGCATCGGCAGGGACAGTCTCCGCGGCAACGCCACCGACCTGTCCCCCGACGACCTGGTTGCCATGGACCGCTACAGCGAGGAGGAGGAGATGGACGGGCGGGACGGGCGAGGGAGAGAGGGGGACAGAGACAGAGGGCCGAGCCACAGCCGCAAGCAGAGGCAGCCGCTCAGACTCCAGGTAGGATAGATAGACAGACAGAGAGAAGAGGGAGAATGTTGCCATGGTTACAGCTTTCAGGCAATGCAGAGCCTGGCTGCAACGGGCTTTTTCTGCTTTTTCTTTCTTTTTCTTGCTTGCTTGCTGCTTCCTCCTTCTGCTCCTCACACTACTGCATTGGCGTATTATATATATATTTATATATACTGTAAATCGCTGAGATGTTTCTGCACTTCTTTGCACAGTTGGAAGAAGAGAAGCTCTTGCTGTCATAATATCAGCTGTAATTTGCCTTTAGTTGATGTTCTATGGACTTCTGCATATTGACTGTAGGTCACTGAACTTATTAGTTTCCTGCTTGAAAGGTCAATGCACTGCTGGTGTTCTTAAAAAGACCATCTGCTGCTGTTTTTTTTTTTTTTTTAGCTCTAGCAACTGTTGCAAATATGAATTCTTTAGTACTTAAATTTAGTACTTAATTTAACGGGACATTTGTTTTCCTTTTGCAGGTGCTTGGAGGAGAGGGAGTGGTGGTGAAGGATGAAGGGGTGCAGGACACAGACGGGACAGTCTTCTCCCTGGAGGACGGCAGGCGGGACGGAGGGCAGGGGGGCTCCCAGGAATCCATGGCCGGCTTTGGGCAGGTGAGTTTGGCTCAGAGGGGGGTGGCTGCAGCTACTGGGGAACCAATTAAAAAAAAAGGCCAGCGGATCAAAGAAAGAGTTGTTGGCAATATGTAAAAACCATAATATTACGGATGTAGTGCTCACTTTAATAATAAATTTTTGGAAATGCACAAGGACATTCCAAGCCAAAGACATCCTGCACATGTGACATGTCTAGAATCGATTTTGAGGTAAACATTTTAATGGAAAAATTACCATTTTGCTTCATAGGGAAACTTTTATATTATATATACACCGTAGTGTGTTACGTTTATTCGCAGCATTTCTGTCACAAGTCTAGAAGTAAGTAGAGGAGGAAAAACACACCATGGTGGAGTGTATTTCTGCCGCAGCCTGCTGTACCCTGCAGACTGCTCTAGGAACATCTGCCACACAGTCAAAAGGACTCAGCTTTCTGCCTGTCAGTTTTACTCAAAAGTGCTGCAGAGTAAATCAGATTGGAGATGGATTAATCCCATTTAGGAGGGTAGGGCGTTAGGGTTTTTCATGCAACGTAAAGCACGTGATCATCAGTTAACAAGACACTGCTTTAAAATGATCTAATCTTCTGTCTTTGAGCAGTTTGTCTTTTAGTTCAAGAGACATGGCAAGAGGGACCACAATGGAAATAAGCCTTGGTGCTTTTTTGTGGCATCCCTAACTATTTATGTATTTTAATGTATGACACAGAGTGCTGTTCATGTTTTATATCAAAATGGTCAAAATAAAATCAATCAATCAATCACTCAGCACATATGGTATGAAAACCATGTTCTCAAAGAGCATTGCAGTCTAGCATAGTTGTGGCAAAAATTATACATTGATTTTTTTCACAATTAATTTAGCCTCTTTACAAAGACTTCTATATCTTAACTGCAAAATCTTGATCTTTCAAATTGTATTGTTATGCACAACTTTCTAGTTTGTCTTTTATGCACCTGCGTCACAGTCCTTTGAATATGCAAATTAGTTGGCCAATTAAACTAATTATGATAGAGATACGTAATCAGCCAGTACTTGGAGATTTATTTTGTTCTAAAACATAATCTTGGATCTCTGACTGAAAGTGTCAGTTGGGTGATATGAAGAAATATACAGTTAAACAATATATATTTGACAACCTGCTAAAATGTTGCTATACATACATTTTCTCATTAGTAACTCTATTTTCGACCCCATGGAATATCTGATGAGGCAAAGGAACAAACTGCGTGTAGGTGTGAACGAGCGCACATTTCACTGCAGTTGTGATGTGGTCAGATCCAGATGTGCTCTGACTCTGATACTGTGTCTGGATCTCAGCTAAGATTTAAATGACATCTGTACCGTTTGAAACAACAAGTGTTATGAAGAAAGATTATATAACTCTGCATCTTCTGATTTCTCAAGCTGTCAGCCAGGAGAAATGGGTGTAACTTTAAATGTACAGCAGAAAAGAGTTTTCCGTGGTGTTGCTACAGTGTGTAAGGCCAGTGGTAGATTGGTTAAAACGAGTGCTTGGGGCGCTCTGGTGGCGTAGTGGATTGAGGGTGTATTGGCTGCGGCCTTCGTTGCAGTGGTCCATGGTTCAAATCCAACCCGTGGACCTTTACTGCAGGTCATCGCCCCCCCCTCTCTCTGTCTGTCTCCCCATTTCAACTCTGTACTATTTAATAAAGTTTAAAAACGCCAAAAAATAATCTTAAAAAAAGGAGTGCTAGCAGTAGCAGGCCTCTCTACACATTTTGATTTACTTTTATTACAAGCAAGTCGCAAGGTTAGTTTAGTTACTTAGTAGAAAGGCTGCCAGCAGAGTTGCCTACAGATGTCACATGAGCCTTCCGTGTAGTAGCAGCTAGTGTTGGCCACCGTCCAGATTTAAACCGATACTGATACCCGGAATTAGGTATCGGTTCCCTATTCCCATTGGTAATCAACTCTCTCTCTGTGATAACACAACTAGAAATTCACAAGAAAAGGGTATTATTTTTGTAAACGGCTTCTCCAATGAATATCCAGAAAATAAATTAGAGGCTGATCATGCAATATCAAATGACATCTATTATAAATGAGGTTTTATTGCACATTGCCTTTTCTGATGTTACTGGTTAAACTCAATCAGTCTTTCTGCCTTTTACAAATCATCCTATGTCCTTCTCGTTAGTGTTAGCAGAGCTCCACCCATGCCAGTTTTTCCTCTCAGATTCTCTCCCGTAGCCATGTGTACATCAAACGCACTTTTGATCTCACAGACGTTTTGACAGTAATGTGGATCGACTGGTCCAACGGCACTGCTCTATAATCAACGTCTGCAATATGCAAATAATGAAGGTTTGGACAAAGGAAATAATGAAGGAAGGAATTTGGTCTTTACATACTGTATAGAAACGGAGACACAGTGGTAGGAGTACCAACAAATGTGTAGATTGGGACTTGTTTGAAGGTGAACACACACTTGTTATGTTACGCCAAAAGAAAGACTACACTTATCTATCTACAGCAATGTATCAGGTAAGCTCTCAGCGTTATATATATGATATTTTTATGATTTGGCAGTTTGGATCTTTAATGTTTGTGTGTCTGTCTGTCTGTCTGTGCTCCAGGATTTCTATGATGAGCAGGGGGTGTTTGTGGAGAGTTTCTGGCCCCAGAGTGAGCCCTCTCAGGCCATGGCCTTCAACCCTAGAGGGAGGGTCAACAAGCCCCTCACTCCACCTCCAACCACACAGTCCATCAACAACCAGGTCGGTCTCTCACATCGTACACTGCCATTAATCATTGGTAAAGTCTTTAGATTGACATGCTTTCTAATGGAGATTTCAATAAGCCAAAACATCAGCTATTTCACCTCGAGTGGGAGGTGATTGACAGAAAGCAGAACATTACAATAAAAAAAAGTGTGATGGATAGACTTTTTATTTTTATTTTTTTTTCCGAACCCCCGTCTACACAGTTTGATTGACAGGTGCGTGGGCTTTGAAACTTTGAGAGAGCACAGGAGAGATTGTGTTAAAGAGTTGAGTTAAATATAAACAGATCTACTGCTGATGAATAACATGTAACCTTTCACAATAATAATTAAACATTGACATGACAAATTAAATTATGATTGATAATTTGATTAGTAGGCTGCTTTTTGACATTGTGATTTTTAATTTGAATTACAAGCTCATTTTAAAAGGTGACAAGAAAAAGCTTTGCAGATTTCTGATTATTATTAGAGGTGCACTAGGAGTACATCCACAACGGGTTTCGATTTAAATGAACCAACCATTTAAACGTTGAAAGCACCCTTGGCAACAAAAAACAGGCAAGGCAAGGCAAACATATTTATAAAGCACAATTCACAAGGCCACTCAAAGTGCTTTACAGGGGCATGAAATACATCAAGATTAAAATACATCAAGTATAGAAAAGCTAATACAAATATGAATGCAGGTTAAAAGGGAAACAGAAAAGTCTTCAGATTTGATTTTAAAGAGCTCAAGTTTTCTGGGAGTTTGTTCCAGATATTTGGTGCATAATAGAAACTGAAAGCTGCTTCCCCTTGTTTAGTCCTAACTCTGGGGACTGTAAGTAGACATATTTCATCAATTGCTTTGGCTGAACATTGTATTCTTGCCCCTCAGCTTCTGTTCCAGTACCCAGTGAGCCAGTCCCAGCCGTCTCCGTTCTACGTTGGGGGGCCGATGGGTGGGATGGACGGCCTGACGGGGACAGACAGTCAGCAGGTCGCTCCCCCCCCTGCGCCCTGCACCCCGGCCCCCCCTCCCTCTAACTCCTCCTGCTCAGCGGGACCCTCCCCGTCCTCCCAGGGCTCCGAGACCTCCTTCGACTGCACGCACTGTGGCAAATCTCTACGTTCGAGGAAGAACTACAGCAAGCACATGTTCATCCACTCCGGTAAGACTAGGACATTAATGTTGATGGGCATGTTGCTAGCTTTGGTGGTAGGCTTTCCTTTGTTTACCTACCCCGTTTACAGCGCTTAGGCTGTGTATTAACACCAGATCATAGTTTTTATCATCAGAGATCTAGTCTAACTTGTACAACATCTCATTTTTGGTCATGAAGAAAAATTAACATTTTTCATCATAGTTTTTGTTAATGAAATTTAAACTGGTAGAAAATGACTCTGGGCACCCCAGTGGCTCACAGAGTAGAGTGGGTATCACTAAGGCCAAATCCTTGTCCATTCATCCCCGGGTTTGACTTTGGCTCGTTCCCTTTTCTGCATGTATGGCCCCTCTCTTCCCTGCCTCCTTACAATATTCACTTTACTGTTTTATAAAGCTTGAAAAATACCAAAACATAATCTTAGAAAAAAAGGTAAAACTCCTCTGACACTGCCACTGCTGTGTGTCTGCTGCCTCTCCAGGTCAGAAACCTCACCAGTGCTCCATCTGCTGGCGCTCCTTCTCCCTGCGCGACTACCTCCTCAAACACATGGTGGTGCACACGGGCGTCAGGGCCTTTCAGTGCTCCATGTGCGGCAAGCGCTTCACCCAGAAGAGCTCGCTCAACGTGCACATGCGCACCCACCGAGCCGAGCGCACCTTCCAGTGCAACGTGTGCCACCGGGCTTTCACCCACCGCACGCTGCTGGAGCGCCACGCCCTGCAGCATGCTCACCACGCCACCCAGGACCCGGGGGGGCGCGACATGACCTCACCTCCCAAGCACAGCCCTCCCGCCCTGGGGGGGCCCTCAGGTATGGCCGGCGCCGCGGGCATGGTCGGCAGCATGGCCAATATGCCCAGCCACGGAGCATCCTCCTCCTAAATAGAGAGAGAGAGAGAGAGATAGAGAGAGAGATGTTAGGGGAAGAGAGGGAGGTTAGAGAACCCATTCCTTCAACTGTATTTTATCCAGACAGCCTTCTTGACCTTTTTATTCTGGTGGGAATAATAGCACTTATAGGTAAAAAGATTTTTAAAGCTTAACCTCACCTTCAATCAGGGTTCCTACACAGGGCGTGATAAAGCAATTGAGTTTTAAAATGATGTACATCTTTAAAAGGTGTTTGGGAAACAAAAACCTTGGAAAGTTTGTAAAAAAATAAAAGATTTGTTGTTCCCTTTCCTCCAAAATGCCATCTTAAATAGTTGTAGTCTTAGTGTCATCTCCTGTGTTGTGACATGTGATGCTGTGACGACTTAATCATGAGCTACAGAGCGATATCGCTAAACAATCACACACCTTGTTGAACAGCCATCTGAAATACTGCCAAAAAAGTTATTTTCAAGGCACAAAATGAGAGTCTTGAATTTTCAATAATAGTGAATAAATGTGTAGGAACCCTGTTTCTTAGACACCAGAGAGTCACCAAAGAGGTTAGGAATACAGAGCAGGTGTTAGGGGAGTGGGTGAGGGCTGAATGGGGTTTATATGGAGATGCAAGTTAGGAAATAAAAGGGTGAGGATGGGTGGGAGGGCAGGGGGGAGGGTGTTGTAATGGTTTATTCACCTTCAATTCATTTAATTCCAGTTGAAGTTTGAGTTTGTTTAGTTCTGTCACAAATCTTAAAAACCAACATTGCAAAGCATCAGCCCTGTATCATATTTAGAGCCATGTATGTATGTCATGTATGAGCAAAAAAAAATCAGACTTTGGTCATTTTAACCTGAAGTCTGAATGTAGCTTAGAGTCGAGGTGAATCCATACAAGGTCAATATAATATTTTCAGGGTGTTTTTTTTTAAGTGGCGACAAACCTGTTAAAAACGCTGTTTTATATAGTTATCATTAAAGTATATGCCCGGGCCGGAATCCCCGAAAACTCGGAAGAAAAGGATTTACGACAGGCAGACCGTGAAAGCCTTTTGCTTTGCTTCATCATTGCCATATAACCATAGTCACATATAAACACATTACCTCATCGCGATGCATCATGCGGTCTCTCTTTCACTCGTTTCCTCAATAAATGCACGCGCCGCCGGCACACGCTAGCAAAGATCTTTAGGACGGCAGGCGCTGGTGTTGTTAAAAACACTACCGCTTCTGTCCAAAGGGGCCGCTAGAATCAACAGAAACTGAATGTTCCTCCTAGTCACTTTAAGCTCACCATAAGAGCCTGATTATTGTAAAAACAAAACAGGCTCTGTTTTTCAATACCCATACTTCCCTGCTATTTAGTATTGTAGAAAGAGTTGCCCTTCCACATCCTGTCAGGATTTTTAGTTTGGTAGTCAGCATGCTTTTTTGGGCAATTCTGATGCACACCAGAAGTGATGTCACATCGACGGAGCCTCTGTGTGAAAACAACCAGCGATGAGACAGATATAAGCCAGAGGCAAATTGTAGGCGCAATGTTATGATGATACAAATACCTAAAAGTATGTCCCAATTGTACGCCTACTGCATGCTAACTAGATACTTTTTTATGTAGAATAGAAAAAAGAAATAGTATGCAATTTGGAACCCAGCCAGGAATTGCTAGCTTCTAGGGAGAGTCAATGAATGAAATATCAATGAAATTAAGTCACTGAATTAAGTGAATTGAATGTGGATGAAGCTACTGGCGTCATTGAGGAGCGAGCGGGGTCGGTGATGAATGGTCGGGCCACAGAGAGAGAGTAGAGCTACAGCAGGGAGACAGGAGAAAGGAGGAGGAGGCGCGATGCACAGCAGTGTGAAAGACTTTCACCAACATCCATCAGACAGTTTGAAACATTTTCCACAGGCGCCACTGGTCGGCCCCAGGATCATATATATATATACCTCGAACCAGGACGAGCCGGTGACGGAGGCTCGGAGGGACACTATTTTACTCATTTGAAATGTTTGGGAAACATTTCGGCATGTTTTACACAGACACACACACACACACACACACACACACACACACACACACACACACACACACACACACACACACACACACACACACACACACACACAGACAAACACATGCAGAGACACACACACAGACAGACACACACAAACACCCACACACACCTACAATTACCTCGGTGGTCCAAAGACAGGCATTACTGCTTCACATCTTTTAAGCTACATCAAAACGAAGAAACAGTGAAAACTAAGATAGAATCCGTTTTACTTTTTTGAAATCTTACTAAAGTACTTCTATGTAAAATTCCTGTACATCGCTATGACGCTCAGTTTGTTATTTGTTGCTCATGTGATTTCTTAATGCAGAAATAAGGCAGACCATTAAAAAAAATAAAAATAAAAAAAAAGGTTTTAAAGTTGAAAGAGCCATTCGGAGGAAGTTAAACTTGGTTGAATAACTATGACAGACAAATCAATGATTTTTATTGGGATTTTTATTGAGTGTTTGGTTGTGTTTGTCTTTTTGGGGCTCTTGTTAATAATACCTGGGAAGTGTTTGTTGCTTATGGAAAAAAAACAAATAATGTAATTGAAAGCTTTTTCTCGCAGCACTATAAAAAAGTTAAAACTTTTTAAAACGTTTTAGTAAAACTAAATTAATCATGAAAATGTACAATCACCCCTTTCAAGTTTTGACAAAGTCAAACTCGTGATGATGTTAATTATCACATTAATATTTATTACAATTTGATCTCTATGCACAGTTGATTTTGCACATCATGTACTTAGACCTAGATGTTGTTGTCCCCCTAAAGTATTTGGCCTGTAATTGTTTTTGTCCTTTTTTTAACACCTTAAAGGTGATCTTAAAAAGACCTTATGTGTCTCTGCATTTTGCTAATTTTCCTTCATGTTTGTCCGTCAAAGCATTATATGATACTCAGTAGTTTACTTAAGCTTTGTAAGAAACCTTCTAATTGACAAGATTTTCCTAAGTGGACTTCCCTTAACGACTGGGTACATTTTTAAAGCTTGGTATCTTTAAGAAAATTTGATTAAAATATAGATTTTAAATCAAGACGTATTTTGATTTTTAAAGAGTGAATCCAGCAAATACCTAGATTATGTCTGGACTTCACTATAAATATCGACATTTAATTTCCCATTTTAAATGTGGAACAAAACAAATCTGCTTATTTACAAGGAGCGGTCCAGCTAGCGTCGGCTCAATGGCCTCTGATTAATTTTGTTGTTGACAGCGTTATAAATGAAAAAAAGTTTACGAGAAGCTGGACTGAAACTCCCAACGTACTGTTGGTTATAAGCTATATCTAAAATAAAATGAAACGCCATACCTTTGGTGCTTTTTGTTCTTGAAAATATTTACCTCATTTTCCTGTTGCCAACACCATGCTGTGGGTCTGGGGTTGGGTAAATAAGCAGTGTTAAGCTGTTTTCGGTGGTGTGAGCTATATCCTCAGCAGTGGAAGTGGGTTTTTTTTTTGTGCATCTTGTCTGAAGGCGGACCCTTGTACAGTACTGTAATATGTGTGCTTTGAAGCCATGTCAGCGCATTGTAACGTACTGTGTGTATGCCTTTTTTTTCTTTGTTCTCCGTTTTTTTTTGTTTTTATTCGGAGGGAAGTTTAATAATTGTTTTTTCTACATTGATATTTCTTTTAACAGAGAGGTTATTAAATATGTCTGAAGAAGAAAACAGTCATTTTATAAAAAAGGGTTAAAAAAAATCACTTGTCATCGTAAAATCTTTTATGTATAAAAAAAGACTAAAGGCATGATTTTAACTTTTTTCTGAGAACTTAGATGTTGTACTCAATGAATTAATTGAATTTTAAAAATAAGTGATTTCAAAGATTTCTTTCTCCAAATAAAAAAAGTCTTCTATGGCTCTCAGGCCAGCTGCTTGTCAAGTATGTCAATTTCTTGTTCTGTGTGTTTGTGTGTGTGTGTGTTTGTGTGTTTGTGTGTGTGTGTGTGTGTGTCTAATTATCTCAAGAAATTCAGAAACTGTGTGTTTGGACACTGGCATTTTTCATTCATTTCTGCCACTGCTTCATTGAAAAAGTTATGTGTAGATTAAATAATGAATATAATCCACAAACTGCAGCTTTTAGGTTCAAATCCTCCTCTGTCCTGAAACATTTAAAAATGCGTTCATTCTTATAAAGCGACTTCTTTGGTCCTTAAAGCTAACTGCTAAATTCTTCTTCTGTAGTTGTTCAAAAGTGGAAAAAAGCACTTGTTTCCTGACGCTGTTGATTGAATGTCTTTAATATATATTTGTAGATTAAGTAACAAATGTAATCCATAGTATGCAGGCTTTAGGTAAAAACATTCATTTTTTCCTGATGTTCACTCTTGTAAGGCAACTTTTCTGCTCCTCAAAACGGCTCAATTCTTAATGTGTAAGTCTTTCAAAAGTGAAGCTGTTGAATGGCTTTTGTGTTGGTGCGGCCACACTGTACTTCCTTTGTCTGTATCCAACACACACTCAAACACACAAAGATCCTCACATTTCTCTTATCTCCTGCCATTTCTCATACATCCCAACAAATGTATCAGGAGTTTGCTTGTCTTTTCTTTAAAGCCCATCGATATTCCATTCTATTCTTTTTTTTCTTTTTCTTTTTTCTTTCTTCCTTGTGCCTTTGAAGGGGACTGGCTGGCTGGTTCGCGGCTGAACTCTGGCCAGAAGGCATCTGTTACTCAACAACATCTGTTCCTGCTACTCTCTTTTCCCCAGCATGCAGGGGGACACGCAGGCTCTCCCAAGGGTGGCCCTTTTGTGTGCCCCCATTGTCAATTCCATCATTGTCTGTCCCCGAAGTCTGCCTGCTCCCATAATGCCGCCGGGTTATAAAACCCTCATCCGGAGGCCAGCTCTCTACCGGGCTGATGATTTACAGTTATGTGTTTGTTCGCCTACAACACAATCAGCGCCTTTTATGGGCCAATTAAGAAAGAAAACTGAGGGGAATTTAAAGAGGTAATAAAAAAAAAAAAGACAACCTGAATGTTAACCGGAAGTTTATTTTCAAAGATTCAAAACAATTTGTTTGCCCACATGCTTATACAGTATGTGCAGTGAAATGTTGTTGTGGTGACTCTATTCTTACTGTACTCAAATAAATAACTTTTAATATAATATATATACAGATAAGTAAAGTACTAACAAAAGTTACAAAAAAATCATGACCAAGTAAATTGGATTATTTTTTGGTTTAGTTTGGCGGTGACATGTTGGCTACAAACTTCAGTGAAAAGGAAAAGCTTCACATTTGGTGAGAAAAAAAGTCTTTCAAAGTTATTTTTGCAGGACAGAAACAGTACGGATGAAAAACCCCAAAGAGTTGAATGTCCTGTAGGCGTTTCTCTACATTGATCTGAATTTTAGAGCCATGAATTACCTGACTTGTTCTTTGGGGAGGAGAAATAGGAGTGGTAAATCTAGCGTAGGGGACATTGTTTTTTTTTATGAATAGGCCCCCTCTCCCGTCTCCAGGGAGACACTTTCAACTTCTGGCAGTAGGCAACAGTGTGTGGGCATAGAAAGGCCCACTATGGGGTCGCCAGGGGAAGACAACAGATGTTACTGATTAACTTTGCTCACAGACCCTTAAAGAAGTGTTTTTCACAGTGCTTTGCAGATGGACAAAAAACTAATAAGAAGAAGTTGGACTCAGTTAAAATTTCATGTTTAGCAATATTTATTTGGAAAA
Organism: Hyperoplus immaculatus; assembly: GCA_949357725.1. Classification (NCBI taxonomy): domain Eukaryota; kingdom Metazoa; phylum Chordata; class Actinopteri; order Uranoscopiformes; family Ammodytidae; genus Hyperoplus; species Hyperoplus immaculatus. The sequence goes on along the minus strand of OX442355.1, from coordinate 1,555,434 downwards.
ATAGTCTTGGCTAATTCCTTCATTCAAAAACGGTAAAGGAGACAGTAACATAACAATTTGTACAGTACAATCCCTCTTAAATAACATTTTTTCTTTAAAAAAAAAACAAAGTCCCATTGACCTGAAGTGCCTTTGCAAATATCATCATTAAAAAAAGCAACTTAAATAATCATAACAAACATCACAAATATACAATACAAAATAAAAATAACACAAACTCATTAAATTAACTTAAATTAAATCATAATTTTAAATCATAATTTTAAATCATAATTTTTTTCTTTTGTTTTTTTTATTACTTTATTTTACAAAAGGACAATCTGTATCAAAAAAAGCATAATTTTTGTATTTATTTAATTAAGACAAAAGTTTCCATGTCCCAAAATGAAACGAAAGGAGAAAAATGAACAATACTATGTCATAAATGGTTTGGAGGGCTCAGGGAAGGACAACGCACTTCAGTATTAACACAGTGATCAAGTATACATACACAGTCTTCACAGGTGTGGTGATGGGTGCACAGCCCATGTAGAACAGGCCAGTATGGCCAAACATCCACCGTTTGATGCAGTTCCTGCGCTAGGCAACGGCGTGTGGGTTAGAGAAAAGGCCTGGGTGCAAATGTTGCAAAAAACAAGCATCGTAGCGTCGCACGTCATCGCCACGAGACAGTGTCCGTTTATATTTTATTTTTCTAAAACCCCCTCTCCCTGATAAAAGGCAAAAACAGAAAGCTAAGTGGCAGTTTACTTTCAACCGTAAACTTTTTTATTTATTTATTTATTTTTCTACACCGCCAGTTCTTAATCCCACAGGCCGCCACTGCCTGCACTTTAGTTTCCAGTAGAGAACCAGCTCACTCTGAATATCAGTTAAACGTCTCAGTTATCAGCAGCAGTCTCAAGGCGGGACACCTCCCCCTAGGGTTAGAGCAGCATCTGAAGGAGTTTAAAAACTCTCCCATAGAGCAAATAAGCAACGGGCAGCCCATTGGTGGCTTGTTACACCTGGAAAGAGACACAGAGAAGAGACAGAAAGAAACATTAGTGGTTGTCAACCAAACGAAACACGAATAAAAACAAGTTCAAAGTGTCTCATACAAAACTCACCTCAGTTGCAATTATACATTCGTCCTTTTCCTCCGACATCACAAACACAGATTTGTACTTGGTGTCCGCACATGCAGACAGTTCTGGGGCTTTCTTTTCTGATACATCGCTTTAGGAAAGAAAAAATAGACAGAAAAATGGTTGTTAGCTTCGTCATTGTTACATTTTCTTTCATAGACTGTCGACTTTTGATGACATAATAATCTCTATTTACCATTTTAAACGTTTGCTGCGTTTCTCCTCGAACTCAAACGAGTCGTGGGATTGGCACTTGTCGTCGCAGGCGGCCTCCAGCATGGCCTCTTTGGCCGCCTGCTCGTAGTTGACCTCCTGCACGAGGTTGTAGTCCGCTGTTGGCTGGTGGCGGCTCTTGTAGCTGCTGCGTCCCGGTGAAGGGTCTTCGTCGGGCTCGGCGCTGCAGAAGTCCATCTTCTTGTTGATGTTTTTGACTCCCGGCTTCGGCATGATGCTGACCGCCAAGTCCCTGTCGCTACGGTGACAGTTGTTGGTCAGGTTGTTAATTGTCTCTGTCTCGCCGACTGTCTCTATGTGTTCGTCGCGCTGGGCTTTAGATCGGAAAAATCCAACGAGTACCGCGCACCCCGCCAGCAGCAGCAGCACCAGAGCCACCCCGGAGCCCACGGCCATCCAGGGCACGTCCGACCCGCGGATGGCTGCGTGTTCGGGGAGCAGGAACTGGCAGTTTCTCCCTCCGTAGCCCGGGACACAGGCGCAGACGTAGCGGTTGTTTCTCTCGTGGCAGGTGGCTCCGTTGTGACAGGGGTTGTGTTCGCAGCGGCTGATGGGGGAGCTGCAGTTGCGGCCGGTGTACCCAGGTGGGCAGGTGCAGGTGTAGCCGCTCGGGCCCTCTTGACACGTCCCGCCGTTCTGACATGGGTACATGGAACACTCTTCCCCCGTGAGGTCACAGTTCATGCCAGTGAAACCGTCGGGACACTGGCACAGGTAGGAGTTGACCAGATCCACACACCGGGCACCTGGGAGCAGAGATAAGGAAGTGGAGTTAATGTTAATGTTTAGTCCCAACGATGGAAAGACATTGTGTTGGGTTTGGTTTGGTCAGTGACTCTGGAGAATGCTATCAGTCAGAATCAGTGAATATCTCCTACCTGTCCTTACTCTGTGAGCTGAAAACAAATCTGGTGTACACAGCCTATAGGTTCTGTGAACAGGCATGTTGCTAGCTATGGTGGCCCCCCTACCTGTTTACAGAGCCTATGCTGTGTATTAACATCAGATTGCTTTCAGTGCACACAGTATGGACAACTTGGATCTTACCTGATATCAGATATTCACTGATTTTGACAAGTTCAATTCAATTTGACAACAAGCGTTCTCCAGAATCACTGACTCCCCCTTTAATGCACACTGAATCAATCTCCACTAACACGCTAAAGGCAAACATCCCACTAGACTAGACCAGGTGCTCTTACCATTGGAGCAGGGGGCGGAGCTACAGTGGTCAATCTTCTTCTCACAGGTGAAGCCTGCGTAGCCGGTGGGACACTGGCAGAAGTATCCTCCCTCGGGGTTTTCTGTACAGCGGCCATCGTTGGAGCACGGCCCGTCTTCACACGTCATGGCACTCAGCTCGCAGTTGTTGCCATAGAAGCCGGGAGGGCAAGTGCAGGTATATGTGTTTTCCATGTCCTGTGCAGGGGAGGCGGGAAAAAACATTAGAAAACAGGAATTCACATGCAGATCTCTTTCGCAAAAAAAAAAAAATCAACTTCTGCTATAAACTGTATCCTTCTCAATCTTAACGTGCTGATAGATAATCATTAAATAATGTTTACATTCTTGGAAGCTTTTTCTGGTTCAATATAAAGACAAGAGAAAGGTTAAATAGATGGTAGAGAAGGCATAAAGGCATTTAAAACATGGCGGGGCACTGAGACACAGTTCACGGGATGCCTTCTATACTCTCTCTACTCTGGTTCCAACTCCAAGTTGCAATATAAACTCCACTTACGGCACAGCTTCCTCCGTTGCGACAGGGGTTTCCAGCGCATTGGTTGACCTGCATCTCACAGCTGGAGCCAGTGAAGCCGGGCTTGCAGGAACAGGTGTAGCTGCCCTGGCCCGTGTTGCTACAAGTGGCCCCATTCATGCAGGGCTTGTGGTGGGTGCAGTAGTTGAGATCTGGAAGGAGACACACAGCAGCACATGTGGATTAGCAACAGCACACAACACATGTCGCGGCGGCCCAGACAAAAACAGCAGCAGCAGCAGCGGTTATAAAGAATGTCTTTTTTGTCCTCTAGCTAAAACTTGACCCTCTCCTCTCTTCTCTTCTCCGCTCCCAGTGGTGTTTTGTTTCCTGTGCCTCATCCTCCTCCTGACAACTGCTGCCCTGCTGCTGTTGTTACTCTACAGTGTTGAGGCCTTTATGTTGTTGCTAGCTTTGTTTATTTGGTTCCTCTAACATCTGTCTCTCCGTAAAAGACTTTTAAACTTGACTAGCAGGAAAGACACTGCCACACACTTTGTAAAACTTGGCATCAAAAACACTTAACTGATAAATGAATGACAACTACATTTAGTATGTTAAGGAAACGACCCTCAGAATTGTTATTTGACAACTTTTTCTGAGGAAATTGTCAGATTTACAAGGAATCAATTACACATGCTATTGATATTGTAGTTGTTTTGAATCCAATGGTCCAAACATTTAATGTCACGCCTTTTAGTTTTTAAGATACATAAATGAATGTATCATACTATAGTTAATCGTTAATATTAACGTGCTAATTTGTTGTGACTAATGAATAGAAATAGTATCTTAAGAAAAACCAGCGCTGTAGCTTAAAACTTTCCCAGATTTGAAAAGATTTCAATGGATTTGTTCTTAGCTCAGTGAATACTTTAGTCGCTGTAAAGGAAATTATAAAAGTCCACAGTGGACATTAATAGCCGAATCTACTTTCTAACCACTATTTCTGTCTTCATGGCTTTAATAATCTACAGGCGAGGTAAAGATGTCTTGGTATAGCTTTTCAGGTATGGTTAGGACCTGCTTTGCATAGAAATTCACCTAAACTTTCACTTTCTAACCTAACTTTAACCCAATTTCTAACCTTTAACAGCCTTGACACCAGCCAATCCCCCCTATCACCAGTGACTTTGCTTTCTTTTCCTGCCCCATGTCTCTTGTCACTCTGTCCTCACCTTGGTTGCAGAAGAGCCCCCCCCAGCCCTCCTGACAGTTGCACTGCCACGGCTGCTGGCAGGTCCCGTGGAGGCAGCCCGGGTAACGGATGCACTCGTCGCAGTAGCGGCCTTTGAATCCCACTCTGCACCTGTTGTTGTCCAATTAGAGAGGGGGAACACCGGTCAGTCCACTCACATTACCTTCATGTGTCCCACCACTAATTAATGAATGAATGCCTCAGTGAACTGCATTGTAGACAAAAACAAAACAAAACAAAACAAAAAAAGAACCTACTTGCACTCTGCGGGTTTCTCACAGAAGCCATGCTCTTCTTCACAACCGGGCAGGCAGATCGCTGGAGAGAAAAGAAAGAGGAAAGACAATGTTTTTTAGACACATTTCGGGCCAGAAAAACAGGTCTGCTCTAAGTTCTTTTTTTGGTTTAGAGCTCTTGACTGTAAAAGTTATCACCTAAATCCCTACAAAGTCATTTAAGTAGGAGAGCGGCGGGCTCCTGAACCTAATTTGCTGTTACCTCAATCTCCTTATCTCCTGGAAGAATTTTCTGCTTTAACATAGTGCTGAGACAAAGAAGGGAGTGTGTGTGTGTGTGTGCCATAGAATGTACACACACACACTCACACAGACCCCCTCAACCTAACCCGACCACCCTCTTTTTTTTCTTCTTCTTCGCTGCGGGTCAAAACTCTTTTATTCATTCTGTGCGCGCACACACACACACACACACACACACACACACACACACACTCACACTCACACTCCCCTTAATGTCTCGGATTGGGGCAGATAAGAGTGGACAGCTGGCGAGTGTGTTGCCAGTGCGCGACAGCTGCCCTATTGTCTCTGCTCTGCCGGCAGCTGCCCACTTCAAACAATACCTCCCCCGCCTCGGCCAATCAGCGCCCGGCCCACTCCGAGACTAACCAATCGGAAGGTAGCATGTAAATTTATGGCACGCGTGAGATTATTCCCAAAAACTTTCCTTAGAATAAATCAAGTGGTCGTGTGTGTGTGTGCGCGCGCGCGTAAGGGAGAGGGAGGGGGGTGCGTGTGGTGTTTACGCACAAGTTGCCTTCTAACGGCACTCAGAGGATCTGATTACAGACCCAACGAAGAAATTACCCTTTCTTTTTACTTTTCTAACCATATAACAAAATAGGCTTCTCACGAGTAATCTTGTAAACAGTTTATACTACGTTTAAAGCAATTTTGTGGTATCTCTAGATTATCCTGAGGTTTTCATCACCTCCCCCCCCCCCCCCCCCCCACACACACACACACCACACGCACACACATCTGCACACGCTCCTAATACAACAACAACCACGTTTTTTTTGTTGTTTTTTTTGTGACTCACGTTCTGTGCAGTAATTCCCCTTCCACCCGGAGTCGCACACGATCTCGCCGCGCTCTCCGCAGGTGAAGTGGCCGAAGTTGTCGTCCCTCGGCCGGCAGAACACCGAGCAGCCGTCCCCGTAGTAGTGTTCGTCGCACACGAAGCGGTACGAGTACTTGAACTCCGTCTTGCCGCCGGTGTGCAGATCCTGGGACCAATCCTCTCCGACCGTCAGATGCCTCTGCGTCACCATGCTGCTGATGACGCGGTCTGGATTGTCTATAGTGGGACACATGTTGTTGGAGGCGATGAGTTGATGGACGTGTAAAATGCATAAATGTGATAGGCAGAATAAACGTCACGTGGCAAAGGTTTAGCACCGTGCGCATTTCCTACCTGTAGAGAGGTCGTCTTTGGAGTCGGTGTGTAATGCCTCGATGATCAGGGAGAACGTCCCCTGGGAAGACAAATGGCATCATGAGACAGGTGGCCAGCGGAGGAGATGTGGCGATAACATCAAGCAGCATCAGGCCCCAGGCGTCATGAGCCACACAATCACTGTGCTGAATGCAAACTACACCTAACCCGACGCTGAAACTGAATACCTGAAAACGTCTGTAGCTCTTAAGAACTTGAGTTGTGGTTTAGAAATAGTGCCCTTGCGCGCTTTTACGCACGGATTTACCCTTAAAAAATGGCGCGATTTCCCTGCTGCTGCCTTCACTTGTCTACAGTATTGAAAGGGAGATGAATGGCTGCGTAGCAGCCCACTTACCGGCCACGTGAAGCCGAAGTTTATCCTGACGGGGTTGTTGAAGGAACTCTCCGGGATGACATCGGGCACTTGGAAGGAGTTGGAGCCGAGCACGGGCGTCACAGTGCCGCCGTACGTGCACGGAGGCTCCGGGGAGGCGCTGGGCTGGTAGTGCTTGAGACAGATCCTGAAGAAGGTTTTACATTCGCACTGCTGCTGGAAAGACGACGTCAGTCCTCCCTTACAGCAGTTCTTGTTGCCCTGTGCTCCCTTCTTGTTTAGGAACTCTTGCAACTTAAGCTCAAAAACCCCCGAACAAAGCCCCTATAAACAGAAAAAAACAACTTCTCATTAAGTAAACGCCACAGTTAGACGCGACTGTGGATGACTGAGTGTTGAAGTGGTGGGAGGGGAAGCAGAGAGATAGAGAGAGAGAGAGAGGGAGGGGGGGTCGGTGTGATGGTTCATTCATTGTTTGGAAGAAGAAATCTATGTATAGTTCTAGACGCTTACCTGGCAGAGCAGCATGGACATGACGGTGAGAGTCAGCAGGATGGCGCGCCTCATATTAAATAAATACATAATAAATAATAAATAAATAAATAGATAGTTTTAAAAAGTCCTCAGGGTGCCTTCTCCCTGTTCTCAGTCGCTTTGAGGGAGATGCATTGGGCACGTTCCTCGGGTTTTTCTCATCAACTGCTGTCGCTGTCAGCCGCGCCGCTTTGATGCATGTCCCGTGGAACAAAAAAAGGAGTAAATCCCAAATCCTTTAAAAAAAAGATCACAAAAAAATGTATGTGAACTTTTTGGCGAAGAACAGAAAGAAGTCCTCCAGTTCCGTTGGTGAATCCTTAATCCAGTGGGTAAAGAGAGTGAAGAAAAAAAGATTGGTTCCTTGTTTTTTTGTTTTGTGTGTGTGTTGAGAAAGTGACAATAAGAGGAAGTAGCTTTTTGTTTGTGTGTGTGTGTGTGTGTGGGTGAAGGTCTTCGTCTAACCCAATGACGGATTTTTGTCACTGGTCCAACATGTTTTTCCTTTCCACCTCCTTAGCGTCTTGCCTCACTGTGAATGTGTGTGCGTCTGTCTCCAGCCGAGGCCGGCTGCAGCCTGTTATATACGGCCTGACACATGCTATGGTAATAACATGCAAATGGACCCCTCCTCCCTCCCTCATCCGACTTCACCTCCCAATCTGGCCCGGGTCTCCACAATGGGATCCCATGCAAGTATACCCCAAAACAGCCTCCTCTTCTTAACCCATGGCATACTGCTATATATACAGCGTAAATATATCAGCCCCCCAAAATGGAGACGTGTGTGTGAAAGTAGGCTATTTCAACCAAGTAACACGGGGGAACTTTGGAAGGAAGCGACGTCCTGTAGACTTTCAGATAACTTGTTGAAAAAGGGGAGAGGGAAAAAGTGATGTCAATTTTTTTTGGCTTGATCAAAGTCTTTCAGCCTGATTAATTCACCAACATCTTTTTAAGAGATAAACACAAACCATAATAAAATAAAATACATTTTTTTATTGACTTCTGTGTTTTTTTTGGAGGTCATACAGAAGCTTTCTTGTAAATTAAATTATTAAATTCGAATCAGTAACATAACATCTCTGAATCCAAATTAGCCTAAAGAGTAAAGCGTTTTGAACAACCTACAAATGCCACATTTCCTCCTGACAGGATGCGGTTGAGTTGATCCCTCCAGCTGTTGTTGCCTCGCTGGACGAACCTCTTTGTTTTTCAGACGTCTTGAAATGTTTTGGGTAAAGAGCCAACAGAAACCACACGCACAAAAAACAGTTTGAAGTTCATTCAAAAGTTAAAAAAAGAGAGAAAAAAAATGTTTGGTGTTCAAACCCTGACTCAGTTAATTGTTTACACCCCTCCTCCTCCCCCTCCTTCATCCCTCTTTCCTTCTGTGCATATACCGTACACACACACACACCCTCAAAATCTTGGTATTTCTGCTTGTGGGAAGAATTTGATGCTTTGAATCGACTGAAAAGACCAAAGAAAACATTCCTTGGCAGAGCTGTGTGGTGAGGTAAAAGACTTGAGGGGCTGGACTTTTTCCATTTGCTCTCTCTCCCCTTCTTCTTGCTCTCCGGGCTTAGATTAAAAAAAGTGGAAAAAAAGGAGAGAGAAAAACGCGCGTGTGCATTGATGTACGTGTGTGTATGCGCGCGCACGCACCGGAGTCGCTCGCGTGGCCAACATGAGGGGGAACTTTTGTTATTGTGTGTGTGGTGGAGGAATAAGTTTGCTCTCTCGCTCCCCCCTCAGCTGTATGGTAATTCGCCCAGCACCTGCTCTCCCCTCAATAACAACGTGTGCGCGCCTCCCTTGGCTGAGCGCGCGCACACGTCCCATAGCCTACACAATACTCGCTCCCCTCCCCTATAGGCACACACACACACACACACACACACACTTTTCACTTCAAACAAACCTGACCTGCTTTTTCTTCTTGTCGTCGTCTTTAAATATTTGCCATATCCTGTGTAGCCTATAGATACCATAGATACCATTATCCAAGTCTTATTTGTGTCTGATGTTTGTGAAGGTGGTGTGTGCACGTGCATGTTCGCGCGAGTAGGCCTATAAAGAAAGAGGACCAGGAGGTGTGTGTGTGTGTGCGTAGGGGGTGGGGGGGGGGGGTTGATTCTTAATTAGGTTGTTCATTAGAAGAAGTGTGATTTTTTTTCTGCTGTATAATGGGACCGAGTCGAGAGCAGGTTGCATGCGCAGGGATACCGTACCGTGCACGTACATTGCGTTACTGTGTTCAGATATGCACATCACGGCTGCTGTTTTTTTCTTTCTCCCGGTGCCCGTTACCTGCCAGCTAACCCCCCCTTCCTCTCCTCCCCCCAAAAAACAGTGGCATGCTTTCCCTTTCTCATCCAAATTACCTTCACTTCATATTCGCGTGTCACAAACATGGTTGATGTGTCCGTATAGTTACTTATTTACCTCTAATCAATGGCAGCAACAACCAAACAAAGTCCTCCGCCATTAATAAACCTGTCCATCTGTCCTTTCACACTGGAGCCATTTCTCAGGCTGGACCGTGACCATCACAATGACGCACCGATAGAGAACAATTAACCGAAGAAGAGACTTTTTTTTTCTTCATCTGTACTGGAGACAGTTGTAAAAGTTTTACAGTTTCCATAGTAGGCTAGTAGTCTGTCTGTAGAGCACATCTCAGCATGGTTTTCTTAAGTTAAATTATGAATAAATGCAGAATCACCAAGAGTTATAACAAGCTAACATAATGTATATGAAACACATGTGTAAACTGGAACAAATACAATGAAACTCTTAATTGAGATTAAAATGTCTTAAATGAACCTCAATCCATTGCCAGTATACTTTAATTCGACTGATAATAAGCAGATAATGGAACAATCAGCATTTATCCATTATCACCGTTTGCATTCAGCCTTTGGGCACGTGACCACAGACACAAAAACGTGTCACTAAAGAAATGTATCTAAAAACTTAAATAATAAAGCAAAGAGACTAGAGAAAGCACCACGGGGAAATCAACCAGTGTCCAGTGTGGACACTCAGAGTAACATCAGAGGATATTTTTCGGCCCCCTTTCCTCCAAGATGCTGCTGAGCTGTGACTGTTTAACTAAAGTGCTACTGTAGGGGGCTGCTGTAGTTTTAACTCCTGCCCACCAGTAGCTGCGCCAAACAAAAAAGGGTGACTCGGGGTCTGACTATTCATCCATTCTGTGCGCTTTAATTTCTATTGATTGTGAATGCAGGAGGGAGGGAGGGAGGGGAGGGAGGATGGGGGTCTTCAGTGAAGGACCACGACACGCCTTCAGACGCGGACAGACCCTTACAAGCCATCTGCCACTAACTACCCCCCTCCACACATCCAGAAAACGACGTTTATTTCCCCTGCTTCCCTCCCACCTACCCCCGAAGCGCACGTCTCTATGCGCCCCTGTCCACCGGGCTCCGTCTACACTCAACTGGAAGCATGTTAAAGGACCTGTAACGGTATGGGCCCTCCGGTGCCATATGGCGAGGGGGAAGCCAGGTTTTTTTCCTTTTCTGGTCCCCGAAGAGGAGACACCACATGGTCACTCGTGGGAACGTAAACACGGCGCGCATCACACGATATCGATCAAATAAAGCGGCGATTGGGGAGTGGGGAGGAGGGAAGGAGGGAGGGGAGAGCGTGCCACTGTGTGATGATCAATTGATTTTTTTTAACACTGATACCTCATCAGTTTAGCAAATATTGACGCATCTTCACCTCGGAGTGAAAGCTTCCAACCCCGGGTTAAGCGCAGTGATGTTGGCCCCCGGGTTGCTGGTTCCATTCCCTGAATGATGCAAAAAGAGCAAGGCACCAGAGCAGCACTGCCAGGGCTGGATGGAGTTTAGAGGAGGAGGGAGGGAGGGAGGGAGGGAGGGAGGGGGTGTTATAGAGGACAGTCGTGCTGAAATGAAGGCTTGTACCAAAAGCCCCAAGGAAATGGCAGGTTTTGAATCAGCACTTTCTCAGGAGATGCTTTTACGCACGAGTCCATAATGATGCTTACGCACAAAAAAAAACTCTTAAAGGATTCAAAATAAAAAAAATAAATATTACACTTATTTCATACTCAAAAGTGAATTTGTGAGGGCTTTGTTTTTTAAATTGGTGAAAATTAAATAATATATTTTTTAAGGATGTCAGTTTTGCCTTGATTGGTTGTGCTATCTTTAGTCTTCATTTTAAGTTTAATATAATAATAAAAAAAAAATTCTAGACTAATGATTTTATTTGACTGGTCCAGGACTGTCTGGTTGGCCTGCTTTTACCTGCTGAAACGCAGAGATCAACAGGCTCCTTTGTGTCCAGATCAGATTACTGTGGCCAGCTGCTGGAAGAGGGGGCCACAGGCCAGATCCGCGGCTCCCCCAGGGCTCTTCAGGCCCGCGCGAGGCTCCCCACGGCTTCCCACGGCTCCTCCAAGCTCCCGGTCCGGGTTGCTTCCTCATTTGCATACGGTGCTGTTACTGGAGACGTGCTGAGTTTAAGTATATGGGAAGAGTGCCGCAGTAATTACGTGGGGGGCCCAGAGACGCGCCTGAAAGTGTGTGTGTGTTTGTGCGTTATAAGTGTGTGTGAGAAGGGAGGGGGGTTGGTGTAGGCTGTGTGTGTGTGTGTAGACACTGGGGACCTAAGGGGGAGGAGGTAAAGACGGAGCTGTACGTGGCCGGTCGCGTGCCAATGTTTATGAGAACACATCTGCCGCGCGCGCACCCCGGGGTGACGCACCACAACATACGCGGCGGGTCCCTATGAATAAAATCGATAATTCAACAACTGATACTGTGCGCGACATGTTTACCCAAAACAAATACAGAAATCGGTGCTGATGAGAGACCAACCCGCTTTTAATGAAGACGAACTAAACGGGTTAAACAAACACAATAAATGGACTTGTAGGTTAGAGGAATGTAACAGGGACATTGGGTTCTATTAAAACGGTTTAAGAATATTGATGGGTTTTAATAGGATTTCTGTACAGGAGATTAGAAAGCAAATATATTATTGCGAGCAAAAATGTCTTCTAAATACATAAAAAATTGATTTAGAAAAGTGCAGTAACAGATCAAAATGCCCTAATACTGTCTATATTTGGCTTATTCAAACACATTAAGGGCACTTAACAATATTACAGAAATATTATAGGTGACATATTATAAGGAAGCCCTGAATGAAAGAGTATAGCAACATAAGAAAGGCAGATTATTCCACACAGGTGTATGATACAATTAAACATCTATAATGCTTTGATGGACAAGTTCATCTCAATTTTGGAAAAAAAGGCAAGAAAAGAGATCAAATGAGTATGAAAATTATAAATTTTTATAGGGAAATACCAGTTATAATGAAGTTTAAAAAGCAAAAGATATCCGTATTATAAGCTCCATGATCATGAGTGTCACATACTAAATGTGTTTTGTTTGTGTAAAAATATATTTTATCTGATCTAAATTCCTATCATGATCTTATTCATGAAAATACTTATGAGACCCAGTCTATCCCTTATCCATTTCTGTGGCGTCCGGCGATTGCTTGTTGTCAAAATCAGTGAATATCTCTTCACCGTACGCTATCAGTCCGTACTGTGTGTAAAGATACCCGTTTACAGAGCCTAGGCTGTGGATTAACACTGGATTTCCGCACGCACACACAGTACAGACAGGAAGCAGATCCATGGAGATATTCACTGATTTGGACAAAAAGTGATTTTGACAACAAGCGTTCTCCACAATCTCTGACTACACCTTTAATCTGACTTTAGTGATCTACTGACTTTGCCTCTAGCGCCACCTTGATCTTGACATTTGTAATCTTGATTGAAACGTCTTGACAACTGTTAGATGGATTGTCATGAAATTTGCAACACATTAATTTCCTCCACAGGATGACTTGAAATATATTTGATCCCTTCGCTTGTCATTAAACGTCATCCAATACTTTGGTGGTAGGATGGCCTAGAAGAAAGAGTGTCCTCCCAGTAACCATGAGGTCGCTGGTTCGATCCCCAGCACCGGACAGGAGGGTGTTAGCTGTATAAAAACATCTACAGTTACCACCATCTCTACAAATGTGTCCTTTAGCAAGAGTCAGACACCTAAACTCAAACTGCTCCAGGGGCGCTGTACTATGGCTGAACCTGCGCGAAGATCCACTCTGGAGTGTGGTGTCTTGAGAGGCAGAGCCGGCCCGAGGCATAAGCGAACTAAGCGGTCGCTTAGGGCCCCCGACCGCCAGGGGGGCTCCCTCCAAAAAAAAAAACTTTTTTAGTTTGTGTGTTTGATATTTACATCATATTATGCAAATGTAAGTTATCATACAAAAAAAGGAATAAAATGTTTTGGTCTAGGTAATTAATAGCCTAAAAATGTAATCAGTTCATCTGGGAGGTAATCCGAAATTATCTAATTATGTCACGTTCACATCCATGCACAGTGTGTATTGAGTTTATTTAAAAACAATTGGAAATGTGGCTGCCCATGCACTGTGTATAGTCTATAGCCTATTTCAGCTTCGTCTGTGAAAAAAAAGATACAGTAGCTGGACAACAGAGTTCTTCTGATTCGTTCCTCTCACTGCATTTAAATGCATTCATTATATTACAGAGAAATATGTCCCGTAAAAGAAAAAGAGCTCAAAGCCCAACCCAGAGGACCCTCCATAATATTTTATTTTATAATAATATTTTTATGGAAAATCCATGTGCCTTTCTTCAATAGCTTCTAATTCATCCGACCCAGTGTCTCCAAATTATTTGTTCACACAATTTCTCAGATTTAGCCTCTTAATTTTCCTCTCAAAATGCACCAGATTCATGCATTTCACTTTAAAAAGGTTAAAAAACTCTCCCTGGGGGGCATACCCCCGGACCCTCGTAGGAGGGTCTGAATCTCGGCTGTCTAATATTTTCGCACAGCCGCACAGTGGAGGCACTAGCGGAAAACACTCGGTGTGTGAATGATATTTAACAAAGATCTATAGTTTCAGAAGCGCTAACGTTGGAGAGGGGCCCCCAAATCATATTTCGCTTAGGGCCCCATGAAGGCTTGGTCCGGCTCTGTTGAGAGGGGAGATGTAAAAAGACACATTTCAATGTAGCCTTGTGTTAATTGACAAATAAAGCAACTTAACTTAATGTGTACAGTTCTGTTAAATGAACCACATTTCCAACAGCCTTAGCTCTGTGTCTAGTTAATAAGCAAATGTTAAAGCTCCCATATTATACACTTTTCGGTTCTATTATACACCATATTATATGGTCTTAGTGGTCCCTAATACGTTTTTCTTTAATTGTTTGCTGAAAAAAACTTTCAGATAATTTATTGTACTATGCTGATGTTCAGCTAATCTCACAATGGCCTATTTTTTAAAAAAGAGCTGCAGCTCCCCTCGTAAATATACAATCTTTGAGCTCCCGCCGCCCCCTGTCCGGAAGCGAAGCCAGATACGCCTCGCCCTCTGTCTGTCAGGGCCGTGGACCAATAAGAAATAGGGGTGTGGGCTGCACAGTGGAAGCTTCTGGCTTTCCAGTTTGTGAGGTCAGAAAAGGGGAGAATTCTGACTGGAGTATATTGGGGGGGAGGGGTGGGGGTTTCAGAAAGGGGGAGAGTGAGAAAAGGAGAGTGTTATTTTTTGAAATATTTTGGCAGTTTCTAGGCACACCGTGGACCCATGGATATGTTACAACACATTTAAAAAGTGCATTTAGCATAATATGTGACCTTTAACAATACCTGCTAAAATCTGAATGTTAGCATTATCATAGTGAGCCATTAGCATTTAGCTCATAGCCTATAGCGTGCGTGATGATACTCTCAGTCTTGTTTTTGTTGGATGTATACACTTATCTAATATGATGTAACATAAATACCCATACTAGAGTACCACCAGCTGCTGCCTGAAAGTTCTATTTGACCAGCATGACAACCGTTTCCTTCTTGTATGTGAAAATGAAAGCAGAGGAGATGATGAGCACACTCAGCTGTTTGGTAAGCGATTTTGATTTTACCACAGTACAATAAAATCTAACCCAATAAAATCATATCACTAGAAAAAAGAAAACCTTATCTCCTGTTCTACTGAGGGCATTGGCGTCTGTGCATCCTCCTGTTTAGTAAACACCACCTTACTAAAAGTATGCTGTTACATGCACATATGATTTTCACTAGGTTTGTCAGATAATTTGGAAACTGGTTGCAGGTATTTTCTCCCACTCATCCCAAGAGGATAAGGGAGATCTAAAAGCAAGGTAAACTGCCCTCAATCAATTCATTGGTCAAATTATTAAAACAAAATGCACAATTCCCCTATATGCCGAAGTTGACATCTTTTTAGACTTTTTTAAATTATGTTTTCTTTGCATTATAATGTTCTTTTTTTAGATTGTGCCTTGCCTTTCCCTGGGCATCATCTAGCCAAATCTGTTCCCATGGTCCCTTGGAACTTCATGATGTCATCAAACTCCATCTTTGGTTGTTGTTTTGGTCGTGAGCCCCCTAGCTGTGGAATATTACATGTAGTGCGTTTAAATTCTTCCGCACAAGACGGGGTATTACATTTATTTTGTGGATCTGTACTTAATCCCATGTGCAGTAAAGTAGTGACAGTAAACGCAAAGTTGGAAACACCCTTAACATTTTCAATTATTTTTATTTTTTTCTTATTTGGAACCGAGAGGTCGAGTCCAAATCGTAAAACTAAACCCAGAACAATATGTAACGATTTGAAAAAAACAAACAGATTAGTGACTTGTGTCATTTTTGGACCTGAAACAAGTCCATTTATCACCCTCAGCTCGACTCTGGTCTTGTTCCATCTCTGCTTAATCACCGGTGTGAATGATGAGAGAGTAAATGGAGGAAGTCCACCTCCCCTCCCCTTCTCTCTCTCTCTCTCTCTCTCTCTCTCTCTCTCTGACTCTCTCGCTCTCTAACTCTCCCTCTACAACCACGAGCATCTGCCCAGAAATGAACAGATGTAGGCACCTGCGTCGTGGGCCCACATATGCGCACACGTCCCCCCTCCCCAAAACCCCTTTTCAACCTTCCATGGGACCCAGAGCCCACCACAATGGGGACAGATCAGGGATGCAGTAACCAAATACTGCCTATCCCCCCAGGACACTCGCTCTGTTAGAGGCATTGTCACCAGTTATATCAAGTGGCTGCACCAAACAATCTGCTGTATGACTGCTCATTTCAGACATAACATAATTCAGAAGGACAGAGGAGGGAGAGGGGTGGGAGGGAGGCGGGGGGGGGGGGGGGGTGTACAGAGGTGGCTGCCTGGATCATTTCTATGGCTCCAGCATGAAGTGGTGGCTGTTTTAAACAAGTGGGGCTCAGGTTGTTCTTGCAGTTGGGATTGAGTTGAATTGAGTCCCGGTCGTTGGGATGAGTGGCGGTTGGGATGGGGTGTTTTGAGGGCCAGGGGGGTAGCAGGTGCTAGCTGGGGTATTAGGATGAAAGAGAGGGCTTGTCGGAGCAGGGTGGGTACAAGACCAGGTTACACATAAAAAGCCTTGTTTTTGTTTGAGGGAGAGAGGGCCAACAGCCCACCGGTAGAGCAGCGGCGGATAATGGCGCCATAATAGCCCCCCGTCCCCTATCTCTCAGCTGCTGCTGCACGACAGAGGATCCACACGCACCTGTTGTCCTCCAGACCCTTTGTGTCCGGCTGCAGCGCTAGCCTGCTACACCTCAGGAATGCCCCATGTCCAGTGGCAGGCCTGCTCCATCCCAGGAGAGAGCTTATAGCCACGGTGGGCCGAGGGGAGGGTGTCAGGAGTGTGTGTGTGTGTGTAGAAGTTGGGGGGGGGGGGGGCGCACGGGAACCAGCAGGGAAGCTTTAGAAGACAAGACAAGGAGAAGGAGGAGAGGAGGGAGGGAGGGTGCGTTCCTCTATAGCCAGTGTCCTCTCTCCTCCTCTCCAGGGGCCTGTCCAGAGAGCCCTGTCCTAAATCACTGGCCCCAGGGGGAAGGCTCTCCATTGTGAAGAGATGGCCCCTGCAAGCTGGGCCGCCAGCTGCCACTGCTGCAGCGTCATGCCCCCCCCCCTTCCTCCTCCTCCTCCTCCTCCTCCACCAACACACACACACACACACACACACACACACACACACACACACACACACACACACACACACACACACACACACACACACACACACACAGAGCATCCCCTCCACCTCCAGCACCATGACAATGCCCCCTGCGGCCAGGGCCACAGGCCAGTGGAGAGCATTAAAAAGGACTTGGATGAGACTCTTGAGAAAGGCCACAGCGGAGCAACATGTTTTTTGGCCGAAAATTAATGATGACAAACTCTGAGCCGGGTTACGGTGCACGACACACTAACTTGACCAATGTGATCCCCCCCGCCCCTTTAAACCCAATGAAAACACTGTGAATGACATATAGAGAGATCATAATTACTGTGTGATGGAACAAAACTTACTTCAGTTTGTAGAGTGGAAGTGCTGGACTGCAGGGTTCACCTCTCCCCCGCTGCCTTTGTTTACCTCACACATGTAGAATCCCAGCTGCAGATTTTCTTATCCATTCTTCCAAGTGAAGGGAGATTTAAATAGTTTTTCTTTCACTTTTGAGCGATGCACTGTCAGCATGACAACCTTTAGACTCAGCGCATTGACGTAGCAAAGTTCATCTTTACTGCTCTTATCAAATAGGATTTCTTATTAACTCTTGGACACCCCAGCAGCTGTTTAGGTGTTTACTCTGCTGTGCATTACATCGGGATTATTTAGTAGGGCGATATTTTTTATTTTTAAGTGACCACAATGACAAAGCAGAGTCCAATCTGTAAATGAAAAGAAGTGTCTTAAAATAAAGTATTTAGGCCTCCAGAAAAGCATCGTGGGTTCTTGGGATACATTATCCAAATCTGTGGAGTGCCACTGGAGAGTTGAACACTGAAGATCTTCCCTCATTTGGTGTTTCAATTATGGCTAAGGTTAAGGGGTCAGGGAGGGACATCTATCGCAATGGCTCAAAATCTGTAATAAGCTTTTGGCATTTCTATTTTTATTAGTAATTGTAGCAAACGATCCTGACAGGATATGGCACATCCTTTTGCCATGTGTTTGTTTGTTATAGCTTTTGTTTTGTTGTTTGTTTTGTTGACGTTTTATTTTTTTCCCTTTTATATGTTAAGAAACGTGTTCAAAATATATTGTTTTTGTGATTTTTTCGTCGTAAGGACCCGCTTGAAAATGACATGGGTTACTTTAAAGGCGTTATTCCTAATAAAGAATTTTAAGTGTTCATGCTATGTCAAAATGACCATACTTCCTATAGTGTCAGAGTTCACATCAACATACAAGACGTTATCATTTCTGCTGGAAAACTGACCCTGCGTTATACAATAATCTGCACCTGTCCATTTAAAGTGTGTAGTTTGCGTGCAGTATGCTACGCAAACTACAGCAGTATTTCGGACATACTTTTACTATAAAACATTGCGCTGTGCTTCAACTGTCTTACTTATACATCTACCTCATCGCTGGTTGTTCTCACTCGGGATCTCATTTGATGTGACGTAACTTCCGCTGCAGAGGATTGTGGGTAGAACAGCCGTAAAGAATGCTGGTTTACACCTTTTATATACAGTACTATCTATGGTTTACACTACAAAATGTGACCAAATGTATTAGGTCATTAAAGCACTTTTTGACAAACTGCATTTGACACCATTGTAATGGGACATTCTAAATCTTTTTGTCGTATACTTATGGAAGTATGGATGTTGGAACACAGAGTCAGATTTGTCTAAAGTTTGGTTTTATCCAGCTCAAAATACACAAGTGTTTATTGTGTAATGATGGTTGCCTCACATCAGCCAAAGTTTGCCATCCAAAGGTAACTAAGCTGTTAGTAGAATTATTTCAACAACAACCCAAGTGTTTTTGAATATAGAGATCTGAGTCAGGCAGTCTTCAAAGCAGGTTGGTCCTTACTGGCAACAGCAAAAGCAAGGGTAAACAAATGGTCCATGTTGGGTACATGGTTGAATACAAAAATCTTGTATTAAAAGCACTGATATTTATGGTCCAAAAGTGTGCCTGGTCCTTGATGACGTAGATGAGTTTCAATTCCTTACGAGACAGTACGCATTTGTCTGACCAGGTTCGTGACCCTGGTCTTCTGAGTTTCACTTCTTCATGGATCAGCAGATGTCCCAAATACAAGTTTAGCACAACTCTTTGGGGTTGATTAAGATTACTGGGACAAAGTTCAACAGGCAGAAAGGCATGAATGTATTAAAATGTTATAATATATTAAAGAAACAAAGTTTTGTTAACATAAGCCCAAATGTAATTTAATGTAATGCTGTATTGACCTTATAATGGATTTTTAACGCTCACACAACCAACTCTGCACTCATACCTCTTGTGTTGTCTGATGTGAACGCTTTGGGGGCCCTAGATTTTGTAAATGAAGAACTTGATAAGACAATAAGGAGGAAGACGTCCAAGAAACAGATGGATCCTGGACAAATGAGTGAATCTTTCAAAATGACAGGTTTTATGACAAGATTTCAGTCGCTACTTTCGTCTGTAACTGAATATTAAAATCTTTCCCTTGCAGCTGATTTGCTGTGCTGTGCCTCACCAGAGCTACAGTATCTCACAAAAGTGAGTACACCCCTCACATTTCTTCAAATATTTCATTATATCTTTTCATGGGACAACACTGAATAAATGACACTTTGATACAACGTAAAGTAGCGTGTGTACAGCTTATATAACAGTGTAAATTTACTGTCCCCTCAAAATAACTCGACACACAGACATTAATGTCTAAACTGCCGGTTACAAAAGTGAGTACACCCCTGAGTTAAAATGTCCAAATTGGGCCCAAAGTGTCAATATTTTGTGTGGCCACCATTATTTTCCAGCACTACCTTAACCCCCATGGGCATGGAGTTCACCAGAGCTTCACAGGTTGCCACTGGAATCCTCTTCCCCTCATTCATGACAACATCACGGAGCTGGTGGATACTGGAGACCTTGCGCTCCTCCATCTCCTGTTTTAAGAAGCCCCAAAGATGCTCAATAGGGTTTAGGTTTGGGGACATGCTTGGCCAGTCCATAACCTTTACCCTCAGCTTCTTTAGCAAGCCAGTGGTCGTTAGGAGGTGTGTTTGGGGTCGTTATCATGCTGCAATACTGCCCTGCGGCCCAGTTTACGAAGGGAGGGGATCATGTTCTGCTTCAGTATGGCACAGTACATGTTGGTATTCAATGAACTGTAGATCCCCAGTGCTGGCAGCACTTATGCAGCCCCAGACCATGACACTCCAACCACCATGCTTGACTATAGGCAATACACACTTGTCTTTGTACTCCTCACCTGTTTGCTACCACACACTCTTAACACTATCTGAACCAAATAAATGTGTCTTGGTCTCATCAGACCACAGGACATGGTTGCAGTCATCCATGTCCGTAGTCTGCTTGTCTTCAGCAAACTGTTTGTGGGCTTTATTTTGCATCATCTTTAGAATAGGCTTCCTTCTCGGACGACAGCCATGCAGACCAGTATGATGCAGAGTGCGGCGTATGGTCTGAGCACTGACAGGTTGACCCCCCACCCCTTCAAGCCCTGCAGCAATGCTGGCAGCACTCATACGTCAATTTTCCAAAGCCAACCTCTTGGTATGACGCTGAAAACGTGCACTCAACCTTCTTAAACTGGGCTGCAGGGCAGTATTGCAACATGATAACGACCCCAAACACACCTCCAAGATGACCAGTGGCTTGCTAAAGAAGCTGAGGGTAAAGGTGATGGACTGGCCAAGCATGTCCCCAGACCTAAACCCTATTGAGCATCTTTGGGGCTTCTTAAAACGGGAGATGGAGGAGCGCAAGGTCTCTAATATCGACCAGCTCCGTGATGTTGTCATGAATGAGTGGAAGAGGATTCCAGTGGGAACCTGTGAAGCTCTGGTGAACTCCATGCCCAAGAGGGTTAAGGTAGTGCTGGAAAATAATGGTGGCCACACAAAATATTGACACTTTGGGCCCAATTTGGAAATTTTTTCTTAGGGGTGTACTCACTTTTGTTGCCTTCAGTTTAGACATTAATGGCTGTGTGTTGAGTTATTTTGAGGCGACAGTAAATTTACACTATAATACAAGCTGTACACTGACTACTTTACATTATATCAAAGTGTCATTTCTTCAGTGTTGTCCCATGGAAAGATATAATGAAATATTTGAAGAAATGTGAGGGGTGTACTCACTTTTGTGAGATACTGTAACTGTTGCAGGTTGACTAAATAAATACACACATTCACTCAGACTATTTTGTGCTCTTTTTTTTCCTTCTGATTTCCTCCCCCACTCACTGCAGCCCGCCACAGCCCCGTAGTAGGAGGAGGATTTTCCCATCCATAGCTAAGGGAGGCGTGCTCCATTGTGCATTTT